>JANHFM010001652.1:61407-71863 GCA_032468115.1 Grayia smithii | reverse complement strand
CTGCAAATTTCAGTAGTTTAACAGATGGATCGTTTGAGATGCAGTCATTGGTATATAGAGAGAAGAGAAGTGGAGAGCGCACACAGCCTTGTGGAGCCCCTGTGCTAATTGTAGAGGTGATGTGATTCTGCTTAGCTTCACCTGCTGCTTCCTGTCTGTTAGGAAGCTTATGATCCAGTTTATGTTTATGTTCTAGAGACAAATTATTTCTGACTAGGATTTAGCCATGATTAGCATGATAGGAATGGCATGTAATTGAACATGCAGTTGAATGACATTGCTATATGGCTTGCTGAGTAAGTAGCCAGTTATGGCCTCATGGCTGACAGCATCATGGAGTAATACATGGAGAACACAAAGTACAGGTCCCACAGAATATGGGTGTCAGGAACCCTTTGTCAGCAAAAGTTGCAAAAACCCTCATTTGGCACACCAGTACCACACAAGAAACTCAGGCTCTGTTTCCAGTTTCATGGAATTTTTATACCGCACAGGACTGGTAGTTTTTCCAGAAAACTCTAGGCCTAACTATGGGTCTAAACTAGACTCATATCTAAAAAGCAAGCTGCTGTTCCTTCAAAAGCACACAGGAAATCCTGGATAATGACTGACCTGTGTATTCCAAAGCACCAGTTCCCCAACCCTGACCATCAGCCATGTTGTGGAGGAAATGTTGTAGCCCCAGCATATGGCCATAGCAAAAATTGTATGGAGAGAAGAGGGAAATCATTAAATTGAATCTGGAAAGCAATTTTAAGCTCTTTTTTGCTGTGGGTTGAGGACAAAAAAGGCAAAAATCAGAAGAATTTTGCTAAGTGAAAAGGATTCATGAGGATCTTTGTACAATTGTTAGCAGTTTGTGAAAAGAAGCCCAAACCATGGCTTTGGTCTTTTTGGGGAGATATATGAAGTCATATAATGGTCAAGAAGGGTGTAAATTTCAACCAGCCATGTACAACTAAAGCAATTACTATTATATTCATTCAGAAAAAAATGGGTTTTTTTTTAAATAAATACATAGAAATTTGGTTTTGAATTGGGATCCATTTACCTGAAATCTTTTTATAGGTCTATGAATTTTCACTATCCACGATTTATCTGTCATTGGAAGTGGTAGCACTTATGAAATATTTGGACAGTAGATTGTGAAATGTTCCTTAATGGAAAAGCTAGCATCAGTGCTGTATTTCTTTAGATTCTTTTACGCATATGAACACAGCTATAATATTATGATGTCTTGGAGCCATATTTATGTTGGATCAACTCCTGTATCTCTAAATATCAGTACTGGCAAGAGGCCAGTGGCAAGCAATTAAATTTCATGAAAATGTGGACAGTTGTGGTAGCAATGGTGATACAATCCCAGACCCGTTTTTCTTCCCATGCATGTCAGCAATCTCCTTTAAATCTTGCATGTGTAAGCAGTCTGTAGAAGATAAATTGATGCCCTGGGTACTGTTCTGCTGTTTGATTGTCCATGCTATAGGCTAAGGAGGAGGTCAGACAAGGGCATCCCACTTCCTTTGCACACTGCTCTCTGCCAGCTTCAGACTGTGCATCCCTTCATCATCTGGTTACTGATCTGCTGCTGCTCTGCTCTGCTCTGCTCTGCCGAGAATAGGAAAATGTACAGGTAGTCCTCAACTTACGACCATAATTGATCCCAAAGTTTATGTTGCTAAGTGAAACATTTGTTAAGGGCCTTGGGAACGCAGAGCAGGATGGAGTCCATTAAATAGCTCATGTGATGTGTTGTCACCAGGATGGGGGTGGAGGTGGGGGGTTATTTTATTAATTTATTACATGATTCTATTATTAGTTTTATTGTTTTTTGTATGAGGTTTTTATATTCTTGTAAGCCACCTTGAGTCGCCATGTGCGAATAGGCGGCAATATAAATTTCCTAAAATAAATAAATTAAATAAGTTAATTTTGCCTCATTTTACAACCTTTCTTGCCACAGTTGTTAAGTGAATCACTGCCGTTCTTAAGTTAGAAACCAGTGAATCTGGTTTCCCCATTGACTTTGCTTGTCAGAAGGCCGCAGAAGCTGATCGCGTGATCCCAAGGCACTGCCACTCATCATAAATATGAGTGCATAAATATAAGCACCTGAATTTTTATCATGTGATCATGGGGATGCTGCAGTGGTCGTAAGTGTGAAAAATGGATGTGTCGCTTTTTTCAGTGTCGCTGTAATTTTGAACGGTCACTAAATGAATTGTAAGTCGAGGACTACTTGTATCACGTTTCCCACAGGTGGAGAATTGAGAAAGATTCCAAAGGCAGCAGAAAGATGCCAATCTGGAATAGAAATAATGGACTGCTTATGATACTGTCTGTCAGATCATAACAATAAGAAACTCCAGGCCGGAGAAATAGAAAGATTTGCAGCTAAAGTCTGAAGAGAGATCCCTAAGTGGGAAATGTGATGCGGGTGCAGCCTCTGCGTGTTGACAGGGTCCATCATTCTCAGATAGAAAGGATCACAAATTCCGAATCACTCTTTCTGCCTGAGTTTCAGCACTTGTCATTGTCAGAATGGCAAGTTTGAAATAATGAATTGGACTTAATATAAAAAGAGTCCCCAACCCCCAGTCTATGGACTCGGCACTGGGCCACAGCATCCTAAAAACCAGTCCACCCAAACAGTGGTGGGATCTTTCCGGTTTAACAACTGGTTCGGTGATCGCGCACTTCGCTACCTGCATGTGCATTTCAACAAAAAATAACCTTCCGCGTTAGTGCTAGGGAATTAAAACAGCTGAGGTGCGGCAATCCGCTCTGCCGCATTAATCAGTTGCGAAGATAAAGGTAAGTAAAGTGCAGGGACGGATGGGCGGGCGGGCCCAGCTGATCATCGGAGCTATCGGTTTGCCCGAACCGGTCTGAACTGGTCAAATCCCACCCCTGCACCCAAACAAGCGAAGCCTCATCTGTGGGATTCAGGCAGCACACAAAACTACGCCCCCTCTGGTCCACGGAAAAACCTCTCTGTATCGTACCAGTCCCTGGTGCCCAAAAGGTTGGGGGCCCATGTAATATAAGGTCATGAATCTTCTCTGGAGGCTGAAACTTTCTACACTCTTCTCAAGTGACCCATGAAAACTGGAATCTCTCCCAATGTAGAGTTAAGCAGAAGAGAAACACGGGGCTTCAAAGTAATGTGAACACACCAGGGATGCACAACTTTTTCTGGGCAGAGGGGCTACTCTCGGCTTTTGGCTGTTGTGCCAGGAACTGCAGTTGAAAAAGCAGAAGGTGGGGATAGAATGGAACCTAAATTTGATTTCATTTAATTAAAATTAAATATAGGTAATGTGATTACCCCATTGCAAAGGTCTTTGGCTAAAAGCAAATTAAGTATAACTAACAGTGTAAATAATGTATGACTCTCCAGTGTTGAACTGAATAATTTTCTCCCACCTTATTAAATATTACATTTTTTTTTTAATCCCATTTATTTTGATCATAGCAGGGGGAGATCTCTGGGACCAAACTTTGGGAAGCTGCATGCAGCTCCCTCAAGCCAACTGTCACCTGAATCAAGGCATGAGAAACTCCAATTGAAATGGCTGCTTTCCATGAATCTCATGGAACCTTGGGACCTTGAACAAGTCTCTAGCTCTCAGTCTACTTGGTGGAGGTATGGTGAACTTAAAGGCCAAATAACACAAGTGGCAGAGAGAATGTAATATGCAAGTGGTAGAAGAAGCTGACAGAGCTCATGATAGGAATGTTTGTAAGCCATGTGTATTAGAGCTGGGGTGGCGCAGTGGTTAGAAGGCAGTATTGCAGGGTAACTCACTGCTCACTGCCAGAGGTTCGATCTTGAGTGGCTCAAGATTGACTCAGGCTTCCATCCTTCCGAGGTTAGTAAAATGAGGTCCCAGATACTTGGGGCCAATAGGCTGACTCTGTAAACCATTTAGAGAGGGTTGTAAAAGCAGTATATAAGTCTAAGTGCTATTGCTATTATCTGCGGCTAAAGACTACAATGTCAAATAGATTTAAATATGTTAGATTAAAAAAAAAAGAATGCAGTTTCACCTACTTAAAGAGTTTTCAGGTACTAAAGTAATTATTTTGTGACTTTTCAGTTAACTGATGGATGGTGCATTTTAGTTGGTAAAGGCGTAACTGTTGCCCTGAGTTTCTCACGTCATGAGTAGTGCATATCAAGAGCCCAATCAGTCCAGTGTTTAGAAACTGCAGACAAAGGTAGACCAGCCAAAGGCAGCACATAATTATTTGTAATTTAGCCAAGTGATGCTGAGCTCTTCAAATTCTCCTCTTGACATGCTTCAAGGCATTGGGCTGCAAAGTAGTTTGTTGGTTAGGTTTTGGTGGCCTGTGGTTGTTGTTCTGGTTTGGTAAAATTTAAAACTCATGTATAACAAGGTTGGGTAGAATTTAAAAACCGTGTATAACAAAAAATTGATACCTTGGGGAGCATTTTCCCCCATACTATCTAATCAAATGTAATAGCAATTTGTGTAACATAGGATCACATTTTTCATCAGATCTCCTTTTAAATTTTTCTTTTCTTGATAATTAACCAAATGTGTGCCATCCTTTGGACTGTTTACAGCTCTGTAGTGTTCTATAACACAAGACTATCTCTCCCTCCTCACAGCCCTCCCCCCCACACACAATTATTTTCCAGAAACATGAAGGAGCAAATTGCAGTATTATATCCTTTTTTTTAATGTCTGGAATATCCCGAGGTTTTTTTTTTCTGTGTGTGTGTGTGTGTGTGTGTGTGTGTGCCGTCAAACTAGGAGATATGTTTCTACAGGTAAATGGAAAGAGTTTCTCGCTTTAATCGTATTTGAATTTCATTTCATTTGATTAAAGTGGGGAAGTGGGAGGGGGAAATTAAACAAAAGAATTTGAAATGGAAGGGAAGGGAAGGGATGGCTCGCTGCAAGGAAAGTGAAGAGAGTAGCTGATACAATTTTCCTAAGCACAATGCTACCAGACCTAATAGGGCAAGCTGCAGTTTGAATGGATGATATCTTCAGATTTCGTAATGCTAAAGGACTTATCAAGGTTCCTCTTTTTTTTTCTTTTTTTTTTTTAAAGCAAGGCAGATAAGGGAATCTAAAGTTATGTCAAACAAATTACATTTTGGTTATTAGCGGCTAGTTTGTAAATATCAAAGACCCACTTCTTACAGTGCTTGGAGCTCCATTTGCATGCTGATGAAATGCGAGTGGTTGGCTGTGAACCCGTCGGGTTATCTCTAGTGGAACAGTGGGGAGCTGCAGGATCAGACGGTTGAGCATCTGACCCACTCCGGAGTCCAAGCTGCAGACCTCTTCTATTCACTTTCTTCACAACAATTAAAATATGCAAAGTGATAATTTTCCTTAAGTAGCCTTAAATGTGCGATCTATTTAAATGGGAGGGAAAATTGCCTGAAGCTTCTGGTGCGAGGGACAAAAAGAGAATAAATTATGCAAATAACAGGAAAAGGACTCTACCACTTGAACGCCTAATTTTCCTGTAATAAGCATACTGTTTCATTTAATTTTTTGCCTCTTATTAAAAGTGACAGTTCTTTTTGCACTGTCTGATGGTTATATCTGACACAAGCAAGGGGAAATGACTGCTAGACTAAATGCTAAAGCGGTTTGGTAGCTTTTTTTCCGATGATGGTTACATTCACAAAGTAATTATGCACTGAAGAGTCGAGAAATAAGGTTTAATTACACAGTAATCGCTTCTGATGGACACGGCAGAAGTGTGAACACCGCCAGACTGCAATCCATCAATGACAAACCCCTGGCCACTTTTAATTCCTCCTCATTTGCATCATAACCTCCGCACCAAGTTGCACAAATGCTGTTAAATGTTAATAGGAGCTGTCTCTCCACTCAAAATGAATGCTTAAGCTGTTTCTTTTTTTTTTTTTCCTCCTCCACCTCAGACCTTCCAACCAGCTCCTCTCTGAGAGCAGGCATTAAGCACAGAGCATGGTGCATGGTCACTGTTGTGCTAATTGGGAGCAACACTTAAAGTTTTATCTCTCAAGCGCTAATAATGCACAGTGCTGACAAACCAGTGAATAAGTAATGGACAGAAGTTGTGTGTGTGGGGGGGGCACTGAAGGGAGAAGGCAAACGGCATGCGTGGAATGAAAAATGCAGTTGGGGCTGTTGTTCAGTGGCTCACTATTTGATTAGGCCCTGTAGACATATTTAATCCAGATCCTTGGGGAATGCAAGACAAAATTACATCTTCATCTCATCAAACATTCAGCCATATTTAAGCATTAGCTGATCAAGCTTTTTATTGTCTCTCTCTTACAGCTCTGCCAAGCTCCACATTCTTCATTCAAAAGGACTGACAAAGACTTCAGCCTAAACTCAGCACTTTGGGAGGCAAAGGGGGCGAGGGAGAGGAAGCCCTTCACTGTGTCATGTTATCTTGTGTGGTGGTGTTTTTTTCCCCTCCTTCTTCCCTGTTTAATTTGTTTAGCATTTCTGAATTCTTCTATTCTCCCTCCTCCCCTCCCCCCCCCACATCTTCCAACCCTCTGCTTCGTCATCACCCACACTTGAACCACCCAATGTCCTGAGACGGTTCTATCTCATTAATTTTCAAATGCTTCTTTTTCTATGAAGCAGTCGGCATCCTTTTTGTCCTGACTTAGAGAAAGCTTCACCTGCTGCTTATCCACCAGCGGGTTCCGCTGTCTGCTCCATGGCACAGGCAAGATAATCTGTAAGCAGCCAGCAAAGTTTAACAGTAGAGTCCAATGTGACAAAAAAAAAAAAAGCCTCTCTCTCTCTCTCTCTCTCTTTTCCCTGCATGAAGATTGAGAATTAACAACACCTTTCAGTGCATAATAGTTAAGCCTTTATCACTTCAGGAGCTGCTGATAAGGTTAAGAACACTAGACAAACTGTTCATTAGTGGGAAGACTTGCCTTTTATATTCAAGACTGCTGGGGACTGGAGTTCCTTTAGTGAGCAATACACCCCTAGCATTTGAAGGAAAGGAAAAAAAAACCACACTAATCAAATGAATGTGGGAAAACATGCATGGTGGGCGAATTCTTTCCCTGATCCACGTTACACGTGGCCACAAATTTTGTGTTCAGCAAGGCAATGAAAACTGCAACCTCCTATTGATGTTGTCTACTCAACTTGTCAGCATCTGTTCCAGGGATGGATTTCACTTACCTTCACTAACGTTTCGTAGTGGGAGCGCGTGCACTTCTGCGCAGATCGCCGATGATGATGTCAGAATGGGTGGGCAGTGCCTCCTGCTGGTTAACTACCAGTTCTATAGAACCGGACTGAACCGGGAGCAACCCACCACTGACCTGTTCTCCTGGTCAACTTGCTGATGCCAAGTGCTCTTACTCTGACCCAGGGTGATTCTTCAGAGTGCGACTTCCCTTCCTCACCGAGGACTAGGACAAGGAAGGACACGTGGCTTCTGCTCACTGAGTACCAAAAGTAGATCAACCAGCACACAGAGAACAAGAAGTGGTTGGTGCCCCTGGAAGACAATTCAAACAGTGAGTAAGAGTGACAGTTTAGTTCTAGTGGTTAAAGTATCAGGCTAGAAACTGGGAGATTATGAATTCTAGTCCTGCCTTAGGAATGAAACTTGTGTGGATTGATGTTATGGGGAAAATAGGAGAAGAAAGGAGCATGAGGAATGTTTGCCGCCTTATTTGTAAAAATAATAAAGATGGGATAAAAATAAATAAATCAAAATGCCTCCATAATTGGTTGCTTGCGATCCTTCACTTCTAGCTGAGTTTTATTGACTGAGTTGAACAGAGCTTAGGGCCACTTCAAGCTTGTATCAAAGCCATCTCCCAAGTCCTCCTCTGGCATCCTTGTGATTTGCTGCGAATGGGGCTGCTCTGCAGATACTTTCCTCATCATTGTTTCCCAATGAAGACATCATTTCCCAGCCACTTTCACTGGCCCAGCCTTGTCAGTGCTGCGTTCTCTGCTTGAGGAGGATTGATGGTGGCTTCTTCAGACAGCCAGCTTCTGTTCATGTATCTGGAGTCTCTGGTTTCTTCAGTGTGTCCATATTCTATGAATCTGGTCCCACCAACATAAGTTTGAATGCCTGAGAGCTGCTTGATTCAGTAGATTATAAATCAGTTTCCGTCTACAACAAGGTGTTCCAAACTGTGAGGTGCCTCTCCCTTGGTGCAGACAGAGTCCAGGGGAGATATGATAAACCTTTTAGATGTACAAAGTTACAATAAACCCTAATTTCCCCAAATTTCATTTTGTTTTCATTGTTCATTTGTGCTTGTTTGGGTGTTTGAATTTTGGGAGATGTGTACATCATGATTACACTAAAGAGGGGAATGATGACAAAAAGATTAGGAAACCTTGGTCTATGGGCAGCAGCCTTAGCCACAGTAATTTTAATTGACCTATTGATGAGGCATGTCAGGGTCCCTATGGCAAATCGAGAGCAGGCCAGGGATGCTTTGCGAGTTGACATGGCACAGATAACAGTGGTACCTCAATAACTGACTGCTTCAAAACTTGACAAATTTGGTACTCGATGCATTTTGACATGAAAATGTTATCCAAGTACTCGGCTTTTGTTCAGTACTCAGTGCATTGCTATAGGAAGAGGGGGACGTCTGTGGGGAATGGACAGGAAGTCAGCCATGGTGGGAAGGTCATTGCAAAAGCAGGTTGACAGCTACAGAGGGTGGACAGGAAGTTAGCCATGTTGGGAAGGTCACTGACATAGAAAAAGGGACAGACAGAAAGTTTGAAACAAAGGATTACATGTTAAGTCACGTGATTTGTTTGGGACTCATCCTTTTTAGTACCCATCACACCTCCCAAGACCAATTAATGCCGAATACCAAGGTACCACTATATTCCAAATGTAACAGTGGCTGAGTTCATCACATCTGAATAAGAAGTCAATGAAAATATACAAAGTTCCTGCAATTTCTGCTTAATCTAAGCCAGTTACTTAATCTGTCAGATGGACCAGTGTTATAAAACCAATGGACATGGTTCTGGATTCCCTCTCATGTATAAAGTTAACTGTGTGCAAAGAATGTTAGAATAGGCACCCCATAATAAAGAAGAGTTGATGGCCAAGCAACTGGATTGCTATCAAGAGAGTCAGCACATTATTTTCAAGAATTATTAGTCATTCTTACTCATCAAAGACCAGAATACATTACCCAAACTTTCTTCTTCCTCTCCTCCTCCACCTCCTCCTCCTCCTCCTCCTCCTCCTTTTTAAAATTTATTCTGGTTCTGTGGCCAGATTCATATATGGCATCCCCATGTTTTATTGAAAGAGAACTTTGTAGTAAATGTATAGGAAAACTTTAAAACATCTACTCCCGATCTTGGCTTAATAAAGTTAAGGACTAAAGTCAGTCACGTAAGATAGCTAAAAGTTTACCAGTTTGGAGTAAATTGCTAACAATGTGATAACATGTCAGCAAGTGTGCTTTTTTTGAAAGGAAAGATAATTTCAGGGGACAAAGGTGGTAAAATGTGCAAAAGGTTCAAAAGCCATTTTTCGATATATTCAAGATTAAATCACACTACCACCCTTCCCACAAAAATGTCAGGACTTTTAAAAGCTTGTGTTATGTTTGGTTTTTAAAGCCATGCTGATTATAGCAAGGTCAGTCACACAGGACATTTACAGCCCATTTTTTCCCCCTTCTTTTTTGCTGCTTTCCCAAAATGACACTCCTCTGTTTCAGCAAGCAGTCAAAACAGGGCAAAGAACTATATTGGACTTGAAAATTACTGGAGACTCTCCAATGCTTTTTCAAGTCAATCATAAAGCTAGGAAAGAACAAACTTTTTCAGGGCTGCTCGGATAAAAGCAGAATGTGTTTATTTCATATATTTTTAGACTGCCCAATAACTATAATAAGCTAATTATACAATGAATCAGTTTGGGGTAGTGATTAAGGCACCAGGCTAGAAACCAGGAGTCAGTGAATTCTAGTCCCACATTAGGCATGAAGCCATCTGGATGACCTTGGGCCAGTCACTCTTATCTCAGCCCTAGGAAAAAGGCAAAAACAAACCATTTCTGACATCTTGCCAAACATGGCAACCTACCAGAATTTTTCAAGTCATCTCATTAAAATGAAATTAAGTCGCTTTTCCTGCTTGTGTTTACTAAGGTATAAACCTTAGAAATTGATATATATCCCCAATTTTGTCAAAAACAATTTTGGCAATCTGTCTTTTATCCAGAGAGAATCATTAAAATGTATGCTTTCATTGGGGTGTATCAAGCCAAGTTGTCACTGCCATAAGAATCATTGTTTAGATTGGTTGTGTATAAACAGTTGTCAATAATTCTTCTTCAACAATTAAAAGCTAGATGGAAGAAGGATAAAAAAAATGGGTATTTCTCAAATTGATGATAATTTAATAAAGCAAATTAGAGATCAAGGACAGGCTCATATAAAGAG
>JANHFM010001652.1:24046-35684 GCA_032468115.1 Grayia smithii | reverse complement strand
ATGTTAGCTGTGTAATTGCCAACCTCTCCTGCATAATGTATTTATTTATTAAATTTTTATCCCACCTTTATTTTCATTTTTTTATAAATGACTTAAAGCAGGGAACATCCCTAGCGCTCCTTCCTCCTCCAGTTTTCCCCAGTGCAATAATCCTACGAGATGTGATAATTGAAAGAGAGTGACTGGCCCAAAGTTATAACCATATTTCCCCAAAAATAAGATTCTGTCTTATATTTTTTTGAACCCCGAAATAAGCGCTTGGCCTTATTTTCGTGGAGGTCTTATTATTTTGGGGTATGTGAAGCAAGATGGGGCTCCTCTTGCCATCTTAGCTGATTTCCAGCTCTGTCTCCCTAACCCTAACCCGAGAAAATGGCAGGGACCATGCATGCATTTAAATATTTTCAGGGAGGGCTTATTTTTGGGGGAGGGCTGATTTTCAGGAAAACACGGTACTTGGATTTGCCATTTTGTGGGAGTTAATTAATTAATTAATTAATTAATTAATTAATTAATTCAATTTCTATAGCTGCCAAACTCAGCCAAGAGACTCTTGAGCTACTAGCAGTTACTAAGTAAATGGAGACAAGAAAAAGCTTCACTCTAAATTAATTTCAACTGAGCATTTTATAAAGAAAGAAATTTGTTTGTGTGTTTGTGTATGTGTGTGTGTGTGTGTGTGTGAGAGAGAGAGAGAGAGAGAGAGAGAGAGAAGACCTTGAAAAAAGACTTTGCAAAGTTGATGTCTACAACCTCTGGGAATTAATAAGCAGACCCTCTGTGAAACTCTCAGTACACTGCTGTGAAAATAAACACCCAACTGTATGCTTCTTATGTTGTACAGAGCAGAGGATGGCACACATTTCCAGAAGCATAATATTTTTTTTGTGTTTAAATTTCACACTTCAAGAATATTAAATAAATAGGATGAAAGCTGTTGAACCTGGCACAAGGTTTCCAAGTGGCAGTCTCTAAGTAAAATAAGCGGGATAGAATGTAGGCTTGACCTCAGAGGAACATTCATTCAGTCTCCAGCTATAACTTTTTAAACAGCACCAGAAAGAGGGGTGAGCAGCTTTATGAATGCTAATCTTGGAAACGGTTAAAACTGCCAATACAAAAATGTTATAAATGCCCTTGGACTTGCCTCCATTCATTATGTTGCTGGTTCTAGGTTTATGTAAAAATCTCTTAGAAGGAAAATCAGTGGTGAAATGCAATTTTTTTTCCTACCAGTTCTGTGGGCATGGCTTGCTGCGCGTGGCTTGGGGGGTGTCATGTGACTGGGTGGGCATGGCCAACTTTTTTTTTTTTTTTTTTTACTTTTTAAAGCATTCTTTACTATCTATTTGCCTGAACCGGTAGGAAAAAAAATGCTTTAAATTTTTTTTAAAAAAGGTTCCAATGATGACAGCTGTGCCGTATGTTCGTCGGAACCTTTTTTTTTTTTTTTTACTTTTTTAAAACATTTTTTTTTACTACCGGTTCGAGTGAACAGGCAGTGCATTCCCACAGAGTCGGCCTCCTCAGGGTGCCGTCAGCCAGACAATGTCGACTGGCAGCCCCCAGGGGGAGGGCGTTCTCTGTGGGTGCACCGACTCTCTGGAACGAATTGCCCGTTGACCTCCGGACAGCTCCTGATCTCCGCTCCTTCCACCATGACCTGAAGACATGCTTATTCCACCAAATGGGCTAGGGCTGACTTTACTTTTAATTGGCTTTTTTACATTTTTATATATTATTATATGTTTTAGCCCTACTGTTTTTATTGTGATTCTTAATATGGTTTGTTTCTATTTTTATTGTTGTGAGCCGCCCTGAGTCCTTCGGGAGAAGGGTGGCATATAAACGGAATAAAATAAATAAATAAATAAATAAATAAATAAATAAATAAATAAATAAATAAATAAATAGTAAAAAAATGCTTTAAAAAAGGAAAAAAAGGTTCCGACGATTGCGCAGCACAGCTGTCATTGTTGGAACTTTTGTTTTACTTTTAAAAGCATTTTTTAATTACCGGTTCGCCCAAACCGGTAGTTTTTATCACTACCGGTTTGCCCGAACCAGAACGAACCAGTAGCATTTCACCCCTGAGGAAAATGCTAAAGGACAGGTAGGCCTCCAGATGTGGATTAGCTGCAACTGCTGGTATTCCTGACCATGGACCAATCTGGCCGAGGCCTCTGGGAACTGTGATGCAGAAACATTTGGAGGCCTATAGGTTTCTCATCCCAAAATCTCATAACCTTTCCTCAAGGATCTTGTGTGTTGAATTTGCACTGGTTTGCCTCAATCATGGCTTGTTGAACAAGCCAAAGTGCCTTGGTTCATAAACCATGAAAACCATGACTGAAAAGCTGTAATGGCTAGCTTCACTTAGGCAAAACAAACCCTGTTATGGCAGAGTATGAATTCAACCAGTGACAGCACCCGAGGCTCAGAGTGTGTAGGGCATTCAAGCAGCCTTAATGGGCAATTACTTTGTAATAATTGTAGAGCTCAGTTAATACTGATCATCCATAAGGGAAATATTCAAAGAAATCAAATCTTACATTTGAATGAGATCAAATTCCAATTAATATCAATAACACTTCTTCTTCAGCATTAAGCCCAAACATGGAACAGTTTCAGGCCAATTTTAGTTTGCCCAGATGACAGCCTGTATCTTTCAATTTCATGTAATTTCATGTAATTTAATTTGAGCTGTTAACATCCCAGCCTTCAGTGTAAATAGATTCCCAGAACAGCTTACAATATAAAACTGAAAACGGATAAATAAATGAAACAACAAGACAACATCAAAAATAGCAGCAGCTTCAGCTGCGTTTCTTCCAGATTAGTAAGGAGAAAATAAAAATAGATATTTTAAAGTGCCAAAAATGTAGCAGCTGTAGTGCCACCAACTGTGTTTGCTTGGAGCACCCTACAACCTGGGGAGACCCTTGCTGTGGCACGACAGTTTGGTTTCATAACTTTGCCAAACAAACAAACCTCAAACCACAAACAAACCACAAACAAAGAAGTCCCCCATGTTGTTCATTTTATTTTTAAAACCTTGACAAGCTACAGTCTCCATTTTCTACACTATCTAACATTCAACAGTGTAACGGTTAAATTCATTATTTAAAAAAACCCACCAAACTAAAATAAAAGATTTTAAGCCCTTCCCTTTCAAACTCTAATTTCCCCGTCACTCTAATAGCATTTTGTTCCATAGCCAGCTGATTTTGGGGTCTCTGCCATGCATGCGTGGGGGAGTGAGGGTTGTGCGCGCATGTGCAGGGGGGAGGGTGTTGGTGTGCTCCCCATGCCCTGTTTTTCGTCCCAGGAGGTTTCAAGGAGGCCTACTATGCCCAAAATGGAGGATTGGGGGTCACGTGCACATGCGCAGTGGGCGTGGGAGCGTGGGTGGTCATGCGTGTATGCGCAGGGAGGTGGGGCGCAGGGGGGGAATTGCATTATGGGTGTGGGCACGCATGCGCATGCTGTCGTGCATGCATGTGCGCTTTCGGACCCGAGGAAAAAAAGATTAGCTATCACTGGTGTAAGCTATGCCAGAGCTTACTCTCAGTATTAGATAGGGATTTGCTACTATGCACTCTTGATGATTTAAATATTGGGAAGGGGTAGCAGACAGCACAACACTAAGCAGCCAGGCAATTGGCCTTCAAAGCAGTGACTGGGGAGGAGGGGGGGGGGAGGAAAATGCCACATTCATCTTTAATGGCCACCTGATAAGAATTGCATTGCAATGTTCAATCCAAAAGTTACCACAGTGTTCCTTAATGATGCCAAAAAGAGGGGTGCATCTGCTTGATCAACTGATGACAAAAGATCCCCTGTCTTCCAATATAATATCAAAGTCTAGTGCTAGTGTAGTCTTGAGAAGGACCTCAAAATATTTCTTTCTCATTGGTCATTCACTTTTGAATTCAGTCAATTTTCAGTTTTGACTCATTCTTGACCTTTTTACTTGACCACCTACACTCCTTAAGCCTTCCATTCCCACTGAATTTAACTTACTAGCCTATTTCTCTCACTCAGTTCCATACGGAAGAGGATAGAAGAATACATATATATCAGTGGTGGGTTCCTCACGGTTTGGTCCGGTTCGCGCGAATAGGTAGCGGTAACGCAGTGACGTCACCGAACCGGTTCGCAGCGTCCCGGACCCAGACCCGGGCCCACCCGCGCACCCAAACTCACCTTTTTTTCCCGAAAACCCAGAAATTAGCATTCTGCACATGCGCAGAGCGCTTTTTCGGCGATTTTTTTCGGAAAAAGTTTCTGCGCATGCGTGCTAGCGTGCTTTAGGCGCACGCGCGTGCAATTTGCACGCGCGTGCGTGCACGAAGAGAACCAATAGTAAAGGTAGGTAGAACCCACCCCTGATATATATATGTATAACTTGCCAAACTTCTTTTTCTATGTTAAATATAACTACCTTGGACTTCGAAAGACTTCAGATCTTGTTGCATATTATAATCTATGCAACATTTGCCAGAAATCAGTCAGGTTCTGAGCCAGCAATATGGCATTGCCTTAATATAGCTCCATAAAATCCTTATTCTTTTAAACATGTAAATACATGTAAATTAAACATTCAAAGTGTCCTCATGCATCCTTACCTAACTCTCTGCTCAATGCTCAGCATTTCATATATTCTCAGCTAAGTATTATATCCACCACACCACATTTAAAGCATTCATTAATCAATGTTCAACTCTATTCCAACAAAAACGTCTACAAAATGTTTTCATACAGTTTACATTTAATAATAAGATTAAAGTTTGAATTAATTTTATATTTATATTATTTCAAGCTATGTTGCTTCCTCTAAACTGTTATATTTGTTTCAATCACTTTTATTGAACTAACACTGATTTTTTTTTCTTTTTCTGTTTGTCCTACTTCACTATTTTTTGTTTAGCAAAGAACCATTCCATAATTCAATGGAATTTGTTTTATGTTTCATAAAATTGTAGAATAAAATTTGTTTCTCATATTGATACGTCTGGAGCTGGTCTCCATATTCCCTGGCTGCCAATAATTTGCTCATCGTCACTTTTTTAATCAGAAGTCTGCAAAATATCTTCCCTGGCACACTTGAACTAACCTTCTCGTAGTTTTTTTCATCTGCCCTGATTACTTTCTCCTTTGTATAGAGTTGTGTTTCTCATTGGCTGGAAGAATACAATTGTTCTTTCTCCATATCAGTGTTTCTCAACCTTGGCAAGTTCATGCAGGGATGCTAACTGGGAAATTCTGGGCGTTGAAGTCCACACATCTTAAAAGTTGGCAAGGTTGAGAAACATTGATGCAGACAAGAATAATTGTATAATTGTATTCTCCCAAACAATACACACATCAAGTCATGGAGCAAACTATTTTCATAATTAATTTTTTTTCCAGTTTCCCTCTCTATACCTGCAGCCTTATCGTTTTTCAACATTCCTAGTATTTGACTTCTTTTTCATCATTTTTCTTGCATGCTAACATTTATAGCATTTGTTTTAGTTCCAGTCTTTTCAGTGCTTTTCCATGCAAACTTCTAACACATTGCAGTCATCGTTCCCTCAGTTTCGTTTCACCTCAAATATTTTCATCGTTTTTATTTTTAATTTCGTTGACTATATCAGAGACCTTTTTTTTTTTGCATTTCCAGAACAATTTTTATTGCCATTAAAATAGCTCTGTATTTGCCTCTTTTACTATGTTCTCTTTTACTATGTACTTGGCCACTAACTTTCTCTCTATTTATGTATTATATTATATAAACAAAATTTTTCTTTCTTTCATTATTTTCTTTCACTAATCATTCTTGCATTTTTTCCTCTAATTAATAGTTTTCTTTATTTCCTCATTTTGCTTATATTAGTTGTTGACATAAACAGAAATAATTCTGCCACTCTTTGTATTGTAGGTGCTCACTAAATTCAAACCAGCTCCTTCATTCTCTTAATTTATGCCATAACATCTTGTGGGATTACTCTTCCATCCAATACTTAATGCTTGCCTCTTCGTGCTACATTCAGTCTTGTTTCTTTTTTCCCATTTCTGTTTTTTGCCTAAAATGCACTCTTCATGCTGCCAATAAACTCTCATCATCCTTGCATCCTTCATTAATTCTCAGCACTTCATCATAAACAATCAGCTCAGTCATTATTTTCAATTTGCATTAATTCCTTGCTCTATGTACATATGAATAGACCGATGCCTAAATCACATCTTTGAAACAAAAGGGGTTTACTTGCTTGTTTGTTATTTAGGCAGATACTTCCCAATCATCACCGTTCCTAGATGTCTCGTCTTGTTCCAGCTTGTTCAGTTATATCACTAACAGATTTGATTTCTCTCCTGGATTGTTGTATTCATGGTTCCCCAAACCCATCCTTGGCTCTTCCACTTTCACAGGACTTTAGAACAGTGGTTCTCAACCTGTGGGTCGGGACCCCTTAGGGGGTTGAACAACCCTTTCACAGGGGTCGCCTAACTCCATTGGAAAACACATATTTCCAATGGTCTTAGGAACTGAGACACCACTCCTCTTGTGGTTGGAGGTCACCACAACATGAGGAACTGTATTAAAGGGTCGCAGCATTAGGAAGGTTGAGAACCACTGGATTAAACGGTCCCTCCCCCCCTCCCAATTTTTTTCTTTTGGCAACCAGTATGCTTTATTTTTGGAACAACAACAAACAGTCCTATGTGAAAACTTCTTGGTAGTTTTATAAAGCCCCCTATCTTTTCTTCAATCCTTGTATTTCCTCCATCCTCCATTATGGTCTCAGAAATCTACTTACCTCCATCATCAGCATTCTTTTAAAAAAAAAAATACTCTGGGTGTAATAAGACTTAACATGTAGACATTTGAGAGAGTTAGGCATACTTTTTACATAGAAGTAAATGAATGCATGTTTGTGGTTTAAGCCACAGAATTTTGTTTTTAGCCCAGAATGCATTTGCTACATATGGCTTTGAATGGTTTCTGTTAGCCCCATAGATGGAAGATCCCACTACCCCAGAATTTTTTGAGCTATTCAGAACTAAATCACTTACTTCTCCCAGTGTGTTTTTTAACAACAGTAAAGTTGGCTCATAGCCTTCACAGCAGGAATAAAACCTGTAGGAAGCAAAAGAAATGGGATGAAATGAGTCCCCTGCTAATGGCTGGGAAAGCAATTCCTTGATGGCATTGAGATGGAGATGGCTAGAACAGTGGAGCATATTATTCTTAGTGCTTTATTAATAAGCCTGGAGCCAGAAAAACAACAAAATGGAAACCAGACAGACTCTGAAATAGCCTCACATGTTTTACATTGTCACAGAAACATGTACCGGTATTTATGGAACGTGTTTTCAGTAGAACAAATTCTATTTTTCATGCAGATAATTTTCTGCTGTAAATCTTCTAAACATATCCATAACCATTAGGAATGGATGATGAAGATGATGGAAGTTGCAGCGATTGCCAAATTAACTTCTTTAATCAGAGAAAAAAAATATTTATATTTAAGGCTGACTGAAAACTCCTTAAAGACTTTTTGCATGAATAGGAAAAAAATGACCTGTGATTTTGATGATTAGAAAAAAACCTTGATAATAGAAAAAGTGAGCTTTTTTGTAATCATTGAATAAGAGATAATTTTCTAATTGTATTTATATTTGCTGCAAAGGATATCAGAAGCTTCTATTTCTTTTTACTTTTTGTTTCTCCCTCCCACCTTCCCTCCCCTTCTCTCTTCTTTCCCCCTTCCCGCTCCCTCCCCACTCTTTAGTTGTCTTAGTTTTTATGCTCTTTTTAAACCTTTTAAAGACAATGTATAATTTTTTTCTATATGATTTCTAAATATGCCATTCTACTGTTTTTAAACTCCTTGTGGAGTTTTCAGAGCAATGATTTAAAGGATCAGGAGAAACGGACAGGAAAATATGCAAGAACCTTAGATGAAGGGGCTGGGACATTATTTAAGTCTTAGAAAACAAGATAATATTTGGAAGTGGCTCAGGCAGGTATCTCCCTAATTAACTGGAGAATAAGAAGGAGGGTAGGTGCAGAGTATTCAGATTTACAAAATTCTGCTATTATAGCCAATCTCAACAAAGTATAGTTCTGGTCTTCCTATATAACTGATTTTCTAGTCCTGTCTGTCCAGGAGGTTGACCCTGAAAGACATCTAAAAGCCTTATTAATACTAGAGCTAAGCTTTCTTCATTTCTGTCTCCTCTTTTAGGATAGCAGCAGAGTCCCCGCCTCTTCCCCTGCACACCTCCTACAGTATCTTCTTCTCTTGAACAAAGCCTCATGATGCTTTATATGCATTTTAGTGATCACAACTGGGTCCAGCAAGTCGGTTGTTAAATGAAGGTGTCACTTAAATGAAACTGCGACTGTTCTTATGATGTCACTTAAGCTTTCTTTGCCTTACAGATCTGCATGGTCATACATTTGAGGACTGATCATAAATAGTAATAGTACTTAGGCTTATATGCTGGTTCACAGTGCTTTACAACCCACTCTAAGCGGTTTGCAGAGTCAGCATATTGCCTCCAACAATCAGGGTTCTCATTTTATCGACCTCGGAAGGATGGAAGGCTGAGTCAACCTTGAGGCTGGTGAGATTCGAACTGCCAAATTGTAGACAGCCGGCAGTCAGCAAAAGTAGCCTGCAGTACTTGATTCTAACCACAGCGCCATCATGGTGTTACTTTTTCATCACCAACATAACTGCAAATGGTCACTAAATTAGGATTATCTGTACAAAACCTTTTTTTTCCCTTTTGGATTTCCAGAGAAGTTTGTTTGAGCACCTCTTGTTTTTTGTGTTTGACATGATTGCATAAAATGCCTAGAGGAATAGCAGCTGGTAATGACTGCCAACAAATCATTGTTATGTTAAATCCATAAAGGAAAAGCCCAACCATTCCTTCAGTCCCACCAATATTCCTTTCTTTATTTAAAAGTTTTATGGGGCCACCCAATTCAACCAAGGTGATTCTGGGCAACTTCCAAAAAGAGAAAAGAGAAAAGCAACAAAATGTGGCAAAAAGAATTCAAAATCGCAATACATACATCTACAGTATAAACAATGAGATTATTTTGTTCCATGTTGTATAATAACTGCAAAGCAGACATTTGGAAGCTATAATTTCTGCTCAGTGAAGCAGGCAATTGCTCACATAAAACCTGAATGCGTCATAATCTTCATGGCACGTGCCGGATCCTGACACAGATTCCTGGGTTTGGAAACAGACAGCTTAATTGTGGTTGTAAAAAGAGTGATACTTTCAATGTAGGTGCACCTTGGCTGTTAGCAGCAGTGGGTTGCTCCTGGTTCGGTCCGGTTCGCGCGAATAGGTAGCGGTGACCTGCCCCCCCACGCGCCTGTACTTACCAGTCCCTGCATGAAGTGTGCTTGCGCGCATGCACAGGAAGCTTTTTTTGAGGGTTTTTCGTCAAAAAAAGCTGTGCATGCGCAGGAGTGCCTGTTTGGTGCATGTGCGCGCAAAGCGTGCGTGCACTCCGGACGCATGCTCCGCATGCTCCAACCACGCGCAAAGTGCGTGCACCTTTAGAACCAGTAGTAGAGGTAAGTAGAACCCATCCCTGGTGTGAACATTACAGCTTGGAGCATCTAACTATTAAGGATGTCTAGTCACATTCATCTTTTGAGAGGGTATGTGGTTTTCACACCTCTCCCAACATATTTTTCAGCTGTTTTTATTTACAATTGGTTATTGAAGTACTTCCCCAATGTACATGGATTTTCCCTTCTATTTTGAAAATACTTATAAGAAAATGGCTAGAATACAGCTGAAGGCACCTCCCTCAACCCCAATAATTAAATGGCTAGTTAATTATATGAACTACAGACAAAATCCTAGGAGCCAGCATGGGGGCAGTCCAAAACAGTCACATATAAATGGGTCTTCTAACATTACCAGGCCTTCAGCCACCCCAAAGCACTGCTAATGTCGATTCATTCAATGGCTTCTGCCCTCTTCCCAGCAGGCTCCTTTCTGAATGGCAGAATAAGAGGTAGTCCAGTGTAAAACAGCACCATTTCACTCTATGGAGCCATCCTCTATTATGATCTCTGGAATAATTTGTTTCAAGTTAATGGTTTCTTGTGAAGAAGCAAGAGTTTTTGATATCAGCAATCAAAAGCAGTAAGGATGAGCTACTTCACTCGGGTGGAGATTCACTTTTGCAGAAGATTGCTGAACATCAGGAAAGAGGCTATTTCCTCATGGCTTGTCAGGTCCAATATATGCCTAAAAGTGAGGAGCTGCTTTGTGGAGTTTGCCTCAAAGGGGTTCTTCAATTAAATTTCTTTGACTGAAGTATTACTTCATAAGAATCTAAGCATAAGGAAGGTCCCTCCCATCAGGCTAAAGAGAGAAATTTATTTTACAAACTCTAAGAAGAGATCCGTTCCATCAGCTCCTTCCTGCCCTTATCCGAGAGTTGCCATTTCCTGAGTATTTCAATTTGAAACTAATCATAGCAAGAATATGCTGGTTTAAGAAGTGTGGCCTTGATTTGCTTCTTCCTTCCCCTTTTCTTTCTCTCTCCCTCTTTAGACAGATCTGTTTTAGACTTGAAAGCTGAAATTAGAGACGATTTTGATTTTACTAAGCTTATGTAAGCCATTCTGGGAGACTTTATAGTTGGAGAAGAGTAAAACTGTTAAATAAATAGTACATGCTCCAAGGTAATCACCTTCTTGAGCTTTTCCTTTTTGGCATCTTTTTCTCTAATCTGATGCTTTTCAGAAATTTTGGGAGCTATAGTACTCCTATCTAGGAAGACTGCCTAGTTAAGGTTTTGAAGAATGCCTAATACCTGAAGATTGGGTTGTGATAAATCTCAGCATTACTTGTTTTCAAAAATACCTCACAAATACCCCCCCCTCTTCTCATGTGTCTTCTCATGTTATATTTTTCAGACTTGAAAGTTCCAAAGTGCGTAAAATTTTAAAGATCCTACCTACCCCTGCATTTTCTCTGGTGTCCGTCCCCCCCACATTAGTCCTGAATGTGTGCTGATTAGGATCATTCAAAAGAAAGCAATGAGGTGCTGATTTCAGTGGCAGCTTTCTAATTGTATCTTTTGCCAAAGGGTACGTTTCCAGAGAAATTTACCTATGCTACTGTCTGAGCACTCTACGTGGAAATTGCTTCTGATGAGCAAATATCCAAATTGGGAAGCATATTGCTTGGAGGTTTCATAGCCCATACTGAGCCCACAAGAGTCTATTGTTTGTTTAGTGAACAGAGATGGCATAGGCACTAATGCTGTGCAGCACTTTGGATGTTATTTTTGTAAAATGATTTGGAACACAAGGGAGTGTGAATATAGTACCTCCCTGAAAAATCTTTAAGTCATCACAAGATTGTTGGGGGGTGGGTGGACAGCATTCTAAAATGCTGCAGGCTAATATTGTATTTGTGCATCTGCATGCTCTGAAGCACTTTCTGAAGGTTGTGCTGTGGTGGCACAATGGTTAGAGTGCAGTACTGCAGGCTAGTTCTGCTGACTGCCGGCTGCCTGCAATTTAGCAGTTCAAATCTCACCAGGCTCAAGGTTGACTCAGCCTTCCATCCTTCCGAGGTTGGTAAAATGAGGACCCAGATT
>JANHFM010001651.1:228497-243969 GCA_032468115.1 Grayia smithii | reverse complement strand
AATTTTATAACAGTTGAGAGCTAATTCCAAGGATCCTTTGTATCAGCCAGCCATGAATTGTAAGAATTCAATTAGAAGTGAAGGCTTGCAAACCTTTGTTATCTAGTCATCCTGGTTTCCTTGCAAACTCAGACTGGCACCAGAATGTAACTTTTTTATTTTTTATTTATCAATTTTATTTGATACCTATCTCATGGTTCAGGCAACTCTGAGCAGCTTAACCCTTAGATTCTTGGGTCACAGTCAGCTTCATAGAATGCAAATATATTTTCTTTAACGTAAATGGTGGGGTTTTTTTTGTTTTTCAAGTAATGTGCAGCAATTTGGCAGCTTCCTGAATGGAAAGTGATCCGTTTCCCACACGATTCTATTAGATTTCTGTGAGAAAAGAGAACAATAAATGTTCTGGAAGGATTAGTGGAGAGAAAAAAAAAGCAGGCCTTTTTTGAAGGTGACAATTACAGTCATACATTTGTAAATAGCCTTGACAGATCTACGTCCGTGATGGCGAACCTATGGCATGCATGCCACAGGTGGCACACGGAGCCATCTCTGCGGGCACATGAGCCAATGCCCAGGTCAGCTCCACCATGCATGCCTGCACACCTCCTGCTGGCCAGCTGATTTTCAGGTCTCTGCCGGGAGGCACATGCACATGCATGGGGGGTGTGTGTGCATAGGAGGGGGGGGTCATGCACACATGGGCGGTAGGAGGGTGCTGCCCCTCTGCATCCTGTTTTTTGTCCCAGGAGGCTTCAGGGAGGCCTGCTAGTACCAAAACAGGTTATACCAGTCGTGGATTGCTCCCGATTCAGTCCAGTTTGCGCGATCTGATAGCGGTGACGTTATGACGCGTGCGTGCGCATGCAGGAAGAGAACCGGTAGTAAAGGTAAGTAGAACCCACCCCTGGGTCACACACGCATGGGCGGGGGGGAGTGTGGAGGGGTCACGCGTGCATGCGCGGGGGTGGTGCCTGCAGGGTGGCATTGCGAGCTTGCATTTTCGGCACCCGAGGAAAAAAAGGTTTGACATCACTGATCTAGGTAGTTTCCTTGTTGTTTTTTTTAGATGTTGTACCACGATAAGTTCAGGGAAATCAGAGGATGTAACAGTCCAATTGGTTCCGTGGTCAAAGGCTTAGGACATTAGCAAATGTGACAAGAAGAGAGATAAGATTTTATGTCTCTAAAATCTCTGATGAAAGGCTACCAAAAATGTTGGAGCAAAAGGTGCATTTTTGAAAAAAACCAAAATGACCAACAGTTTTATTGTCAAAAGACAGTATAAATTCCTCCCTGAGGGAAGGAGGAATACAGAGAGAGCCATTTCAATGCAATTCCCCCTGTCCCAAGGAGAAAATATTAAGAATGTTCTCCTGAAAATCATATCCTCAGACACATATAGTGGATTTTGCTGTTGCAAATCTGCTTGTTTATAAAGAAAAAAAAAGAAAAGTGATTCTCTGCCCCCAAAGTGTCAATAGTTGAGGTTAATATAGGATGAGAAGTGGAAAAATACTGTAGTTGCAAAATCATGTCCGCAAGCATTTCATAAGGACTAAATTTATGTCAACATTTCCAACTGAAAATACCTGTGTAGTTCTGCACAAAGCATGTGGTCTCGGGTTGCACACAGGCCAACATTCCTAAGAGAGAAAGGCTTTAAAGGCTGACTCTCTTATACTCAGGGGAGGGCTGAAATGGTGGTATAGTATTGGTGTATAAAGATTTGGGAAATGGTTTGAAGAAGACGATTCCAGGGAGTCACAGATCCAGAGGAAGATATGCATAGATTTATATTGTAGTGTTCAGGGAGGACAAACCTCCTCCCCACAGAGATTTCTACAGCAGAACACTGAGGGAACAGCTGAGACACATGGTAGATCATTTAGGTTGAAGCAGTGCCAAAGAATTGAAGGTCACTAAAGCAGAGAAAGCTTCATGGGGAGAAGTTGGGAGAAGAACTTAACTTGGTTTGGTATCCAAAAAGCTGAGACAAGTGGGAGAATAGCAGTGCAAACAAGAACCAATTGCTGACCCCATGCAGGAATATCCCCAAAATTAGCCAGTCAATGAAACAATCAAACCTACTAGTAGCTACTGGTAATAAAGGGTAGTAGAAACAAACTCTTCTGGACAAACGTCTCTGGACTTACCCTTGGTGGAGGAAGGGATCTGCAAGGGTTGGTAGGTATAGCAGGAGAGCAGGAGACTAATTGCAATACCCAGTAGCAAGGAATTCCACTAGAAAGGAGCAAACCATCCAAACCTCATCTTGAGCTAAGAGCACAGCAGATATATACAGAAAATGCTAAACTACTCTCTACATGGCAAGAGAGAAGAGAAAGATTTATTTGCCATTCTCAGATGTTTGTCTGGAAGTGGAAGAGAATCAACTTCTTGGAAACTTGCCAGGGCTGGTCAATCGGTAAAGTTTTAAGAGATTTTCTTTACATCATTTTGGACCTTATGGCAATGGGCTCGATATCTGACTTATTTCCATTTAATGTACAGTCAGAATAGTTGATACATAAAGAGATTCATTTCTACAGATTTTCTAAAAGCAGAGAAAGTTGGGGCCAAACAAAACTTCTAAATAAATGTACTTCATTGTCTAGCAATGATGCTATCCAACATTGGAAGTTTTTAAGAGATTGGACAACCATTTGTCTGAAATGCTATAAAATTTTCTGCTTGAGCAAGGGATTAGACTAGAAGACCTTCAAAGTTTCTTCCAATTCTGTTATTCTATTATCCTGTTATCTTTGTTGCTTAAGGTCCACTGTTTGAAAACAGGATCTCATAGAGGTCTTAATTTCAGTGTTGTCTCCTTCTTCCATGAAAACTCAAGGGTAGTACCTACTGGTTTAGACTTAGATGATAAGGAGCAGTAGAAGTGTGTGTACCAACTTGTTTATAGGTCCTTGTTCAAAGCTTGGAATGACTTATCCTAGCATTTTTATCAACGTGTTGAATAGCAGGGAGAACAAGCTGTAATCCTGTAGGGCATCATGGATCAGTGGCTTGCATGTTGAAGAATCATCATCCCAGAAGGCCATCAGTTTAATGCAATCCCACTAGATCAGGGGTGTCAAACTCAAGGCCCGGGGGCTGGATCCGGCCCCTGGGGTACTTAGATCTGGCCCACGGAGCTGCCCTGGAAACAGCAAAGGACCACCACACAGTGCTTCTGCCAATAAAAACAAAGCTCGGGAGGGCGGTTCTGTTTTCACTGGCAGAGGGTTGCAGAAGGCTGCAGCAGCTGAAAACGGAGCTCGGGGGCCCGTTTTCGCTAACAGAGTGATCGGGCCGCCACAGGTGCCCTGACATAAGTATTGTTGAGGTGGCCGTGCCCACCCTGCCATGCCCACCACGGTCCCCTGAGGTCAAACGCAACCATGATGCAGCCCTCAATAAAATCGAGTTTGACACCCATGCACTAGATAGTCCAGGAAAAAAAAAAAATTTCACACTTCAGTACAAAAAATGCTCGGATGAAGAGATACGCAGCGAGGAATCATAAATTAATTTTCAATATTAGTCTGTTTGCAATATTTTAAAATTCTGGGAGTTTACAGATTCAAATTTACTGGTCATAATGCTGGTGTAATTGTCAGCATGAAAAAGGAAGAGATGGTGAATAGTACTATAGAACTGGAAGCCTGTCCCAAACTTTCACAAGTCAAGGATTTCAGAAATTTCAATAACTTTTCAAAGAATGGTGCTTTTGCTTTCTACCTCAACAAATTATCCATATCAAGAGAAGAAAAGGCAGATACAGTTTGGGATGATGACTAAAAGACAGTGGCATGGTCAGGATGACATGTGAAATTTCTGTTATGGACTGTTGCCAGTTTACATTAAAAATTCCACATTGCAGTATTAGCTAGCACTAGCAATTCAGCAATAGGATGAAACTTTGTACTTTCCCCTTCTTCTGCATGTGACCTACATAAATTGGCCTACGTCAATTGTCTCATATTTGAAACCCTTCAATATTTGAGGATCATGCCTTTTATGTAATCGTTTTTTTAAAGTTACATAAAAAATAATAGATAGCTTCTAATACTACCAATATAAAACATTGGGCAGCCAGTCTGTTGAGAAATACCTACTGGGTTAAGGAGAAAGAAATAACACAGGTAGTCCTCTACTTACAACCATTTACTTAGTGACTGTTCAAAGTTACAACAGCACTGAGTGAAGTGACTGACCGTTTTTCACACAACTGTTGCAGCATCCTCATGGTCATGTGATCAAAATTCGGACACTTAGCAACTGACTTATATTTATGATGGTTGCAGTGTTCTGGGGTTATATGATCACCTTTTCAGACCTTCTGACAAGCAAAGTCAATGGGGAAGTTAGATTCATTTAATAACCATGTTACTAATTTAATAACTGCACTGATTCATTTAACTGTGGCAAGGAAGGCCATAAAATGGAACAAAACTCACTTAACAACTTTCTTGCTTAGCAGCTGAAATTTTGGGCTCAGTTGTGGTTGTATGTGAAAACCTGACAGGAATTCCAAAGTGAAGACACTGCTATTAGAAAGCTTTCCATAAAATTCAGTGAAAGAAACAGAACATTTACAAAACAAAAAAAATGTGTTTTGGAAGATAATAAAGCAGGATAGAGTATAATGGAATGTAGTAATGATAATTCACAGGAATTAGCAAGATCATTCAGCTTTTCAGTACCTTATTGCAACTTCTGCATGTGACCTATATAAAATAAAAAATCAAATAAGTTCATTCATTTGCCCCTCTGTGACATATTTTTTGACTGATGGAATGATGGCTAAAATGATGCTGAGGAAGAAGAAGAGATGTTTAGAAGGAAACAGGAAAGCTTGTGTAAATAAAAAATTCTGAAGATTCAATACATTGTGCTTCCAAGGATCAGTACTGTATATTATAATCACTCCCTCCCTACGTTATAATCACTTATGAAATTAAAGTAATTTTTAAAGTAGATATCTGTGCTAGAATAGCCATCTTGTCTGTATTGTCCTGATCAAGGAACCATCTCATCCCAATGAGATTGGCCCATCTCATCCACGCCAAGAGAAGGGGATGCTGCGTACCCTGTCAGTCAATTAATTCCAGCTGATGGGGTCCAGCCAAAGACCCCATAGCTCCTGCCCTCTGGAATATTATGCCCTCCCTGAAGGTGAAATCTGGACCCATTCTTTTGGCTTTCCAAAAGGGCTTGAAAACTTGGCTCTGTCATTTGGCCCTTGGCTCTGATGGGGCATGTCATTCTGGAAGTGGTTAATAATCAATTGAGAATAATATTCCATCTCCACCCTATGTGCATCTTGCTCTCATCCTTGCCATCTTCGTTAATAAGTGTCAATGTTAACATTTTATCTAAAAATATTAAATGTTTAATGTTTTATCTTTTTGTAAGCTACCTACATTTACCTCTTGGTGAAATGGATGGTGTGTAAATTTAATAAGTAAAATGGCGTACAGGATGTAGCTCAAGTAATCCTAGTACATAACTTTAATATAATCCCACACAAGGACTCTACATATCTGAGGATGATCTTCCTTTCTGGACTTCTCACATCCTCAGGGCAACATCTTAACATGCACCTTGGGATCAAAACCCAGGGCAGGAACATTTCAATCTGCACAGGAAGGACAATTATCTTCTGACAGAGTCACACATTAGAACCAGCATGTGTACAATTCACATCTCCCAAACCCACACCAAGGATCAGTCCCCCTATAAAACAAAGTTTCTGGGCCCCATTTCTGTGTAGCATACCCACAAAAAAATCTTTTTGCTTTTGGGAATAATTAAATCTCCTTTCTCACACACATATACACAAAAGAGCAGAACATGAAAAGGGCCAAACCATGGTGCCTGGTTCCTGTGGAGATGGTTGGATTACATCTGACTTTGACAGTGGTGGTTGGCTGGTAGTGGATGAATAAAGAATTATGTTAAGATTGTAAAACAACAGGGTATTCAGAGGGTATAAGACAGGTAAGTGCAGTTTTAATATGTCCCCTCACCTTACCCTGGTAAGTAGTAGAACCAGCCTTTGACATGGTCACCACAATCTAATTTGTTTAGTTTAGCCTAGTAATGTTATTCAAACCCAATCATTCCTGCTTATATATAGCTTAATAGAGATATGAAAACTCTCATGTCATTACAAACTATAGTGTAATAATAAGTTGCCTCAGCACAAGTCTTTTATACAGGTAGAAGAGCCTAATGCTGAGAAGGATTGAGGGCAAAAGAAAAAGGGGACGACAGAGAATGTGGTGGCTGGATGGAGTCACTGAAGAAGTAGGCGTGAGGATGGTAGAGGACAGGAAAGCCTGGAAGAACGTTGTCCATAGGGTCACGATGGGTCAGACATGACTTCGCACTAACAACAACAAAAGTCTTGGACTTACCACAAGTGAGCCACAGATTTCAACAGCTAAGCAAGACAGCTGTAAAGTGAGATTTTATTTGCCCCAGTTATTAAGTGAATCACTGCAATTGTTAAATTAGTAACATGGCTGTTAAGGGAACCTGGCTTCCTAATGGACTTCCCTTGTCAGATGGTCTCAGAAAGTGATCGCATAACCACAGGACCCTGCAACCATCATAAATATGAGTCAGTTGCCAAGCATCTGAATTTTGATCACATGACCATGAGAATGCTGCAATGGTAGTAAGTGCGAAAAAGTCATAAGTCACTTTACTCGGTGCTTTTGTAACTTTGAATAGTCACAAAATGAATTGTAAATTGAGGATTACCTGGTCAGTCAAGGTTAAAGGTCAGAGATCTCCAATTATTCACATTCCTTTGCATACAAGGGCAACATATTTAAGCTAATCAATCAATTACTATACTTGCTCTAGTTCAGTTATTTTGGCTCTGGAACAAGAGTGTCATAGGGATGGAATCATTTTGATAAGGCTGAAATTAGTGTTTAATATGCATATTAAACAGTTGAAGTGACTTAAACTTCACCTTCATACTGAATTTCCAATCCAGTGTAATAAAGGCATCTGATGTTGTAGGATAATATGCCAATCACAACTAACAAAATTCAAGAAGAAATAACAAATGGAGATATAATGATGTGAATATTTCAGTAGCAAATTTATGAATATGGAATGCATAGCTTTTTAATGAAAAAGATACAAGTGAGCAATAATGGGAAGTAAATTGAGAAATGCAGTTGAAGGTATAACATTATGCTAATTCTGTATTTAAATTTCATTACTGTATAAATGTTTACTTAAACGTGACTATAACTTAGACTTGAGGCTTTAAATACACATAAAGCAGAATTTAGAATATGTTTTAAGTTCAGTATTTTTTAAATGATATACACGCTACTTGGAAACTATTCCTCCTAATATATTCAAAATTAATCATATTGCTACATATTGCTACTGGCTGAAGAGCTATAGAAGGTCAGGACTTGAGGCCTAATTGTCTCTCAAGCAAAGTACTGTAAAAGGACATGCAAAATAAAAGAATCGTGTGCTTTTACAAACCGCAGATATTCTTAATTGTTAAGAGTATGTTCAGTCTAAAAATTACAGTGTTCACAGAAAAGTTAAGCTGATCTTCCTAACATAGAATGCATGATTTATTTTGTGCAACTTCCATGATTTTATGGCTATTAAATAAGACTGCTTATTGAGTAGGAATGAATTAAGTGTCAGAGGTTAGAAAAGTTTGGATGCTCATCGTTAGAATTTCTCCAGACTTCAAGGCAGGATTGTTGGTTTTTTTTGTCTGTCAGACCCATGTTGAAATTTGAAGGAATGAAGGATCTGTAGTTCTTCCCCAGAGAGTAATTTCATCCCTCAATCCTTTGAGTTCTCATTCCAAACAGGGCTGTATAACACTAGCAATAGCATTTAGACTTATATACAACCCCATAGTGCTTTACAGCACTCTCTGGGCAGTTTACAATGTCAGCATCTTGCCCTCAACAATCTGGGTCCTCATTTTACGAACTTCAGAAGGATGGAAGTTTGAGTCAATCTTAAGTCAATCAAACTCCAGGATGTGGACAGAGTTTGTCTGCAATTCTGCATTCTAACCATTGCAGCACCAGAGCTCATTGTCTCATCTGCACCATTATTCTGCCTATTAAGTTCTGAAAATAATTCCTGTTATACCCATGGATATGTACAGTTCGAATCAATTATTATTACAGTCAAAAGCTAGACATCTAGTTTTTAATAAACTAAAAACAACTCTTGTCTACTAATTTTTTTAGATTAGATAGATAGAAGCCGGGTAATTTAAAAAAAAAATGGAATATTTCTCAATCTGCCTTGTAGAATGTAATTTGGTAACATATCAAATCTTGCTATGTTAGATAATATTCTCAAATTACTGATTTTTTGGTTCACCTTTTTTTGTTTTCTCCATATAACACTGTTGATTGAAAATATGTATTCATTTAAAATTACGTAAAAGTATTTTAAAATTGTAAAAATCTCTAGTCCTTAGGGATTGAAGATCTGAAAGCAGCAAACTATGGTTGATCTTATTTTTGTACAGTTCAGAACTTTCCATTCATCACCTACTTACTCTCCAATGTTCTAGCAGAATTAATGAGCTTCGATAACGAAGGAAATTCGAGCACTTGACATAGACGTATGCTATTTTAGTAACCTGGCCATTTGTAACTAGAGATACTAATTTTTTTATATAAAATTGAGACTTTCTCTAAGATTGAGTTAAATTAAGGCATTAAAGTTTACAAATATAGTACCAATATTAGTAATAAAATTCAGAAAACTGATATTGTCAGGAATATATTTCATAGAGCAGGGGTGTCAAACTCATGTCATGGCAGCATCATGTGATGTATTGTGACTTTTCCCTTTCCTAAACTGGGCGTGGGCGTGGCCAGCATGACACATCCGGCCTGCAGGCTGCAAATTTGACAGCCCTGTGATAAAGTAATAAGGGCCTTTGGAGCATCATAAGTTATATCTAGCAAGGAATTCCAGATCAAAGCAACATAGTCACATGAAGTGCAGAACCTGACAATTGCTCTATCTGTCCTATTTGGTATGCTGGTTAGTTCCTTACTTGCACCATATGGTCATTTGGGACAACTATTTGGTTTCAGTGCTAAAGCTGTCAATGGCATGACAAGAGAATCAGTTTGCTATAGTCTGGGTCAAGAAAACTCGAAGTAAAGTTTGCATCTTGTGAAGGAAGCATAAAAAGGTTGCTAGATTACTGTAATTGGCTGAATGCAAAATGTAGTAACAATGTATTTCCCAGAACACAAAGATCAAATAGATTTAATGTAGTAAACCTATGAAGCTATAAAATTATGGGGGGGGGGGGGAAATGGCGTTGCTGTGTGTAACAATTAACATTTAAGTTTCCTGTACTTCTTTCTCCCACTTGTTCCATGCAAAGCGCTGGAAATTATTTTTCGGGCAAGAGATGGTGCTCCTGTTTTTTCCTTATTTTGCTAATGACTATCAGACTTTTGATACTTTTGATGTGCGAGAATCCCAACACGCGCAGTGAATGGCTCTTCAGAGGGTTTGCAGAACTGATGAGAAGCCTTGGATGGTAAAGTAGGAGAAAGCAGGCTAGCTAGGTTCTTATTCCCAGCCTCTCCACACCTTTTCAACAGCATGAAAGTGCAGTTCTCTCAAAACTGTGTTCATTAGCAAGTCAACTGAACTATCCAGATGATTCACTAGGATGCCGGCTTTCTAAATATTTTTTTTTTAAATAAACATGTATGGGCAAGCCCATCAAACAGCTGTTCAGTGTGCTTGCAGAAGTTGAGGCTTTCATAAAACCATTGTCACAAGTTTCCAAGACAGCGTGACTCGTTCAAAACTTAGCTCCTCTGCAGTTCTTTGCATCTGGAGGAGAAAAATGGAACAGCATTGGAAGAAAGCACCTGGGGATGAAAGGGGAAGAGGCATGCTACATCAGCCTGAGGTAGCAAATAGACATTGATGGACCTTGTGTCTTGTGGGCTTACTGACAGCATGAATGGTATCAGAGTTGATATTCCCCAAAACTGATACTGATTACTGCTGGTCTAAGGGGAAATGTTTATGTTTATTGCATTTATATACCGCCCCCTCTCCCGAGGGACTCGGAGCGGCTTACAGATTAAAACACAATAAATAGCTAAAAGGCAAAAATTAAAAATAAATGCAATAACTAAGGACTCAAATCACAACTAAGGACTGCTTAATGCTGTCTTATACAGAAGTTGATGAAATGAAGGCAACACCTTCAAAGACCTGGCTTTGCCAATTAACTTCGGACTCCAATAGGGGAGCATCACAGTGGAATCACAGGTGGGGTTGATTAACAATAGATCCCACCTCTCCCCCATTCTGCTCCTGCCCTCCCCATCTTTCAATTGCTGTATTTGGCTGTCTGTAGTATTTTATTTGTGCTTTTATCTTTGTACAGTTTTTAGGAATGTAAGATGCCCAGAATTACCCTGAGGTAAGATGGGTGGTTAATACATTTTATAAACAAACATACAGACACATACATACATACCGTATTTCCCTGAAAATAAGACCCTGTCTTATATTTTTCTGAACCCTGAAATAAGTGCTTAGCCTTATTTTCGGGGAGGTCTTATTATTTTGGGGCGTGTGGAGCAAAATGGGGCTCCTTTTGCCATCTTATCTGATTTCCAAGACATGGCTTTTTAAACAGATCTGCTGATGTGATCGGGCTTTTTAACTTTGTTGTTTTAAATTTGTGCCTAAAACCAAATTTTAATATTTTTAATTGTTATATCTTGGAATATTTTTAATTTTTTGTAAGCTGTCCCAAGTCCCTCAGGAGAAGGGCGGCATATAAATATAATAAAAAAAATAAAAAAAATAAATTTCCAGCTCTGCATTTAAATATTTTTGGAGAGGGTTTATTTTCAGGGGGAGGCTTATTTTAGTGCATGTGCTCAAAAGTCTGATTGGGCTTATTATCAGGGGATGTCTTATTTTCGGGGAAACAGGGTACATGCATACATACATACATCATTGGGACATGAGAGAATAAAGATGTTGGAGATATTTGTACCACAGTTAAATGCAGGTGGGAAAATAACTCAAAAGCCTTGGCTTGCGACTTTGAATCCCCCCCAAGCAACTGAACAATGGAAATGAGATATTTTAACTACTATTAGTCCAGAACTATCTAGCCTCTGCAAAGGTTTGCTAGATTCCAGGTAGGGGATACCTGGATTGATATCTTAGATCAGTGTTTCTTAATTTTTTTCTCTCAGGACCTTCTGCATTTTTAAAAATGATGGAGAAGCCTAAAAGAGCTTTTGTTCATACAAGTTATATTTAACATTTACTACCGGTATATTAAAAATAAAAACTTAATACTTTTGCTGCCACTACCGCTCTTCTTGATTGTTTGATAGAACTGTATTATTTCTCAAATTTCTCAAAATTTGATTTTATGGAGCGGGACCACCACCCTTTAGCTTTTTTGAACTGAAGTGACCTTTAACCTTCTAAATGTAGTAGTGCTGCCCTTGAATGTGACCTTTTTAAAGTTGGGTGCAAGTGTGGAAACAATTCCAATAGACCTTCTACAGTGAGCATTTTAAACTTAAGATCCCAATGATAACCCTGGCACAAGTACATTAATCCACCCAAGATCATGTGGCTTTTACCAGCACATCATTTTCGATGAAAGCCACATTACATAAAGCGAAGCTGATTTTTTTCCCCCTCTATCAGCAATGGAGTCCGGGGAGAGGGGAGCAGAATAGCAATTAGCACTTCGACTTATATACCGCTTCACAGAGCTTTACAGCCCTCTCTAAGCGGTTTACAGAGCCAGCCTATTGCCCCCCACCCTCTGGGTCCTTCTTCGCCGATCATGAGGACTCGGCATTCCCATTGCATTCCAGATGCAACTGGGGTGACAACGCCCTCTCCGCGCCCAGGTGGCACTCGGGAGGCTAATCGACTTGCTAAAGCCGACGGGCCTCGGCGTTTTGGGAATGCGGAGCAAACGTAGCAGCAAGGGACGTTGGCTTTTCGCTCCCCTCCAGCCCCGCTCAGGGCCGGCTTGTTAGAACCGCGGAGTGTCCAGGACGCCCGGCATTCTAGAACCGAGCCCGTTCCGGCGACGGAGTGCCAAAGCCGGGGTCACCCCGGGACAAGCTCGGAACCCGAACTTAGCGGAGGCGCCTCCTTCGCAGAGGGTCGGCTGGGGTAGGCGGGCGGCGGCGGCGGCGCGTCCCGCTGCTTGACAGCGCCGTCGAGAGGCTCCTCCTCCTCCTCCTCCACCTCCTCCATCCGCTTTCCCGAGCGCAGCATGGCGGTCAAGGTGACTCCCCTTCTCCTTCTCTCTGCTTGTTGCTTAAGAAGCCGGCTGGCACGAGCGGCTTCTTCCAGCCGACGGGCAAGGGTGCCCGGGGCCAACCTACGCCTTTCGGGGAGGGGGGACAGGAGGCTCCGTCCTGCCAGCCCCGAGTCTAGCTTCGACACCACCACCACCCGCTCCTGGGCCCCTCGCAGCGGGAATGGGAATAGTTTTAGTTAAGAGGGACGGCGGCGGATTCTATCGAAAACCGGACATTTTTTAAAAAAAAAAAAAGACCCTAGAGAAGGATGGGCGGGGGGGTGGGGGGCCGCCCTTTGGAGTCCGCCCTTTGGAGCCAAGGGAAGGGGCTGCTTATATGCAGCAGCCTTCCTCAACCAGTGTCTTCCGGGAATTTTAGTCAGAATAGGATCGTCCCTGAGGCTGGGAGTTGAAGTCTGGCATATATGGAGAGTCCCAAGTTGGGGAAGGTTATCCTAGAGGTCTGGTGGAGGGCACATTGGATAAGCATAAACTCCACATGCCTTGGCTTGGCTTTCCTCAACCTGGTTTCTCCGCTGCAAAGCGTATCTAACCTACACCTTCTTCTTGCAGCCTGGTTTTAGTAACTATGAATACAGTGTATGTGCTATTCCCCAATTACGTAGTGGCAAGGGTGGTGTAATGATCAGATCCATCCACGCATCATCGAAAGGGGGCATGTCTTCTCCCTGCCTCTCCTGGATTCCCTGAGCGTTTTGCCTCTTAGGGTTTTCATAGATGACATTGGGATCGCTTAAAGAATTGTGGTTCATCTAGCTCGGTATCCAGTCTCCCTAACTGGAAGAGATTCTTAGGAAATTCGGGGAGGAGTCTTTAAAAGCTGCCTCTGGGTACACCTGAGTTTGAATCCAGGTTCTTCTTGCACACAGCACATTCTTCACAGCCTCAGATTTGTGGGCATAAAGGAGTAGTGTTCTAATCTGATTTAATGACCTGTGGAATGTTGAGGTCTGGATTACTTGGGGGAGGGGGGAAAGTTGACAATTATATTTAATGTGCCGATGTGGTGTTTGATCTATAAAAGTAAAGCTTTGTGCTCATTAAGCAATTTAGGTCTGCATAGTCTGTAAGGGAAACAAATCTGATTTTTGCAGTCTACATGCATTTCTTGGAACCCAACAAACCATCATCTTACTTTCTAATTTAGATAGAATTCTTCTGTCCACTATTCTGAAAAAAAGATTTAGTAGGATTGAAATGGTCACTAATATATAACAAATATGGATATTTTGATGTTCTCTTCTCCCCAAAGTTTGTAGGTGGTCAGTGCAAAAGACTGTGTAGGGTCATTTTATAGATTTGTAGGTTATTCAGTTGAAGTCCATCTAGAAAACTATATGCGTAGTAAAGTAGGATTCTCTCACATATGCTGTATTGCAGAGGTTATATGATCTTGCTTCTTGGAACAGGAATGAGATTAATTTACTTGCGGAAGCCTGCTTGTACTTCCTGGCACCTACAAGATCATGTTTGAGTTTTACTCTGTTGTCTTTGCCTGAGAACACAGCTGCCTCTGTTTAGCACATTTTGATAATTTCATATGAGACTTTATTATAGCCAGGTCTTACTTTGTTCATAGAATTTTATATTGCAGGCCAGATGTTACTGTCAATTTTTTCTTGGTTTTTCACAGTTCTGTTTTATTTTTTCCACAAAAAGTCAATTCAAGAGGGAAAGATGGAATAGTAATGCAATGTGGTTTGACTGATAGTATCAAGAAAAGGCCATCAAGAAGCATCTTGTTAATTCTGTTAACTTTTCTTTGTTACACGGTCTGTTCTTTTCTTGGCAATTCCTCCTGAGTTTGACAACTATATGAGCATCTCATTCGCTTTAAGTTAAATAAAACAAAACTCTATGTAAATATTGTAAACATTTTATCATTTAGATAAGAGACTTGCTACCTTTATCAAAGAGTACAGTGAGAGGGTTTCCTCCTTGGTTGTTGAATAACTTGACCAATGAACTATTAATTTTTTTTTTTCAAAATTGTCTTTGTAGGTTCAGACAACCAAAAGAGCAGATCCAAATGAACTGCGTAACATATTTTTGCAGGTGAGTAATATTTTTCTGAGAGAACTCTGATAGCTCTGGATAAAATAACAGAGACTTCTTGTAGTCCTTAAACATTTTTTAAGGTTTCTTAGAGTATAATCTGTTTCATCAGATGCAGAAAATGTTTGATGTTTGCAGGCGTCTATATTTTTATCTTTTGTTATGTGCTGTTTTCTGGTGGCATGCCAGAAAATTAGTGAATATATTTCTACAAAGGATAATGCAGAAAGAGCTTTAATTAGGTATTCTGCTCAATTTGATACTGGCAGTATCAATTAAACACCATTGGGATTAACTTCTTTTGGGAGCATCCAACAAGAATATTTGTCTGCCTTTCCTGTCTAGACAGGACTGAGACAAAATGATCAAGAGGGCTGTTTCTAGAGCATTACTGGACTGCAGACATATGTCTCCTCTCTATCCCTGATCTGCAGTGGTAAAGTAAATACAGGGTCTAGGTTTTTACTAAGTCAGATGGGGAGCACCAGAGAATTAACATGAAAAAATATTACATTACATGTTAACACAGTGTTTCCTTTTATACTTGACTCATCTTGTCTGGCATTCATATCTTATGCGTGAAATTTCAAATCCATTTCTATTACTTTTCTTTCTTGTCTTTTGCATCTAACCAAAAATTCAACATGTCCCCATTTATCTTTTTCTCTGTTTTCAAAGTCCACATGTTTACCCGTATCCTTTTCTGGAACGTATCCCTTCTGGTATATTTGTAGACAATCTTTTTTTCAGTGCTATTCTGTTTGTTTCAGTTTACATTTTCTTTTTCTCTGGGTGCTTCAGTACTACCAGTGTTTTCATATTCCAGTCCTTCAAAAACAGCGTAAAACCAACTTGTAGTTATTTTCAAGGCCGTTACATTTCACTATGTAAAAATATGGAGAATAAATTATGAGAAAAAGCAACTGTGAAGCAGTGGAACGCGAGAGTTCCTTACAATAGGGGACAGCCTCTACTGCAGTAGTTCTCAACCTGTGGGTCGGGACCCCTTTGGGGGTCGAACAACCCTTTCACAGGGGTCGCCTAAGACCATCG
>JANHFM010001651.1:197104-212264 GCA_032468115.1 Grayia smithii | reverse complement strand
GCAAGATGCATGGCTGGCAAACTCTTTATTTTAACTGGAAAAGTTGGGGGTCGTCTTATACGCCCAGTCGTCTTATAGGCCGGAATATACGGTAGTTTGGAGAACTGGCAAATACCACCTCTGGCTGGCCAGAGTGGGGATTTTGCAATATCCTTATCCCAGGAGTGGGGAGGGAATGAAGATTTTGCAGTATCCTTCCTCTGCCATGCCCACCAAGCCACACCCACCAAGTCATACCACGCCCACAGAACCGGTAGTAAAAAAAAATTGAATTTCACCACTGGCTTCAGTACAATAACTTTTAAGAAAAGTTAAAGATGAACTCAAGTTAAATTCAACTCGTGGACAAAAAGCAGAGGGTTTTGTTGTTATTGTTGGAATGTTGTGGGTTTTTTCTTTTCTTTTTTGACAATTTGGACATTTGTCTTTTTCCCTAACACAGTGCTTAAAGTTTAAGTAATCCAGGAAAGGTGCTTTCCAAGTGGCTCCCTGTGATTCAGAGCTGGAGCATCCCTGGCTTAAGGTTACCATATCAGACTGTAAAAATCTGGATGACGATTAAATTAAAAAAAAGAGAGCGAGTAAGGTGGGGAAGGTTGTAACTCAGGCACGGAAGCCTTAAGCTCCCATTAGACCTCAAGGGAAATGAATCACCCTCTCATGAAGTACTAAGTAGGGTCTCACCTTTTAATGGATTGGTAGGCAACCTCTACCCCATTTCACAACCCACAGATTTGGAAGAAGCTTGGGCCTGACCCCAAAATATTTTTCAATGTCGAGGAAAAGAAAAATTATCTGGAAGGTAAAAGTTTCGTATATTCTTGTTTGCCACTCTGAACAGAAAATCCAGAGAAAGTTTTTTAAAAATAATGAATTTCTAATGCAATAGGTTTAGTAGTGAATTTACCCACTATAAATAAAATTCTTTTCACTGGGATGTCCAGCGTGTGTCTTGTCAAAATCATTTTTGTTCCTTTGAAACTCCATTTCCCCCCCCCCCAATGCGGTGCACATAAAGATCACGGACCTTCAATGGTGTCACCTTGATCTATTTCTCCTACACAGACCCTAGAGAGATTCTGGATCTGCACCTGGGCCTAAAATGTGTGATAATTTCATTTTTGAATAGATATGTTTAACCTCTCCATGACTGTAAGGGAGATCTGAGTGTTACTTAGTGTGGGAAGTTTGCCAGGTATAACAAATTGCACTTGAGTATGGAATTATAAATTGGAAAGGAAGCTGATAAAAGGAAATTCAAGTAATACTACAAAGTGGTCATTAATGTTATATATGAAGCACAACTTAGGGTGTAGGTGAGCTTATGTGTGATGGAATTATTACATGACAAGAAAGGGAAAACAGTTGGAAATCTGCAGATATTCATCACTTTAGTAAAGTGTTTGATTTCCAAAGTATGTCTACTATTACCTAATCCTGGGACCACAGTGAATATACTTAATCAGAACGTGTTTGGCTGACTCTGTATTTTGTTTAGTGCTCCAATCACAGCATACTTACTTCTGCCTCACTTTAGCTTTACAAGGTAACATAAAAGAAAATGTTGCTCCAATAAGCCAAAACTGCTCTGGTGAAGCTTTACTGCCAAGTTAATTTATTAGAGAATTACTCTGCTCTGCATTTGTACAAGCTCAGCTGGTCAGGGAAACCGAGGCCTTATCAAAATCAGATTGAGAAGTAAAAAAAAGAACAAAAAAAAAAATCCCTAATGGAATACTAAGCACACTTCCAACAAGGAACCATATGGACTCTGTTCCCAGGCAGGAATAAACTATAAACTCAAGGAAACAGATTGCAGAAGACACAGGCTTACAAAAATGGGTCTTGGCAAATGAGGCTGCATTAAGAATATAGGTATCTTGTCAAAAAGGAAGTTGCTGTATTACTACCTGGGCCAGCTCTTTCCTCGTCAATAAAGCACACCTTACACATCTGTTACTACCAGGATGGCAGCTCTCTGTCAGGAATTCCTTCCTTGATGTAGCAACACTTGGGAGGAACTGCCCAGTTGGGAGAATGTAAACTCCATGGCAAAGATATTTTACAATCAACACCTTGCCACCAAGCAGCTAATCTCAAGGTAAACATCATTCAACTTTAACGGTTTTCTTCTATTAAAGGACAGAGAAAATGTCCTTTAATAAATGGAATGGATGAGGAATATTTGGAATCATCTTTTATGTAGCCTTGTAAACCAGAAATTCTACAGTGCAATTGTTAATCTTAGCAGTTGCAAAAAGTCGTGCAACTGTCATGTGGACAATCAGAGTACTGAGTTGTTCCTGGGTCCAGCAAGTATGGCTACTCTAGGGTAGATTCCTTGCAGCCATCTTGCACTATGAAAAGCTCTGAACAGGCTAAAAATCTTTGGGGTGTCAAACCTAACAGCAGAGAGCAAAGAGATGCCTTCTTCCGTGAAAGACAGGTCTCTTCACACCTACAGTGTTTTACATCTAGTAGTTGTGGTGCTGATTATTTTATGCACAATAGAGGTGGAGTAATAGATTCACCCTCATCCAGCTCCCCGTATTACATCACAGTCAGATACGAGTAAAGGTAATAGAAGGAAAGTTAATATATACCACTTTATAGTGCTTTTACAGCCCTCTCTAAGCGGTTTACAGAGTTAGCTTATTGCCCCCAACAATCTGGGTCCCTATTTTACCCACCTCGGAAGGATGGAAGGCTGAGTCAACCTTGAGCCGGTGACATTCGATCTGCTGAACTGCAGCTAGCAGTCAGCTGAAGTAGCCTGCAGTACTTCACTCTGACCACTGTGCCACCTCGGTAGCTGTGACTTTAAGCATGAATTTCAGACATTTGTGCTCATGAGTTGATTTGGGCAGGTTACTTAGAGAATAAAATAACTTGCGGATTAATCTTTGAACAGTTATGTCTCAGAGACCTGTAAACTTTTATGAAGGTCAATGACCCTGACACTGACTCCAGCATCATTGGAGGACTCCAGGTTTAATATTTTGAAAGAGGGAGAAAAATCCTTAAAAGTGAAATGTTTACAAGACCAAGCTGAGGTTTCTGTACTGTCACTTGTGTAGTTTTAATGTCAGTCCCTTTCATGAAGGGGTAAGAAACTTCACTTATGAAACCTAAGTGATACTATGAAACTCATTGAGCACATGACATTAATGACAGCTTAATATGAAATTAGTATGTAAGTATACCAGAAATAAAATAGTTTCTAGCTCCTTTACATCCTTCTTCAACACAAAAACAACTGTATTATTTAGAGCACTCCCAGAATTCCCCAGCCAGCAAAGCTGGGAGTTGAAGTCCACCCATCTTAAAGTCACCAAGGTTGAGAAACACTGATTTAGAGAGACAAATCTCCCTAATCCCAAATCCATGCCCAGCAAGATGCTTTGATGGGCAAGTATAATGAAGATTTCACCTGAAGAGTGAGATCCCAGTGTACTTTACAGGGCTGAAAATTCATGTTGTTTAGCAAATACTTATTTATTAAATTTATGTGCCACCCATCTCACTGTCCAGGGCAAAATAGGCCCAATAATGGGATATTTTAAATATTACTATAGTTTGATTCTTTGTATAATATTCTGTCACAATCAGTTTTTTCAGAGCAATCATCTGAAACAGTTAATGTATTTTTCATGCTGTTAATGACACAATTTGCCGTACGTTTCTTATACGTATACATAATAGTGGCATTTGCACAAGCGTGAATATGATAATCAACTCTCAATCACAGCACGCATAGGCTGGAAAATATTGTGGTATACAGAAATATGGGTGTTCATTGCTTTTCAATAAGGTCTTAATTTGACATGTTGGAGAATCAAGAAACAACACTGATTTTATATCAGCATGCAAAGCACCAGGTATTTCTAATGAACAAAATAAATTGCTCCTTAATTAAAGTTGAACAAGGAAAAATCATGGTTCTCATGGATCTGCATAATATAAACAGAGAAGTGGAATTTGGAAATAATCTATATAAAGTTTGTTTTTTATGCTGCAAAAATAAATAGCTTTCTAACCTATGTATGTTTAAAAAAACTCTGAACAGTTCTTGAAAAGTAATTTCATTTTCTGTTAAAGGAAAGCAGGGCTGACGTTTTATTTTCTAACATTTTTCATCTTTTTAAAGAAAATGTAAAAGAAATATTTGGACAGACCATTATTCATCATCACATCCCTTTTAACTGGGATTGTGAATTCATTCGATTGCACTTTGGACATAATAGAAAGAAACATCTGACATACTCAGAATTCACTCAGTTTTTGCAGGTCAGTTACTTTTTATTTATTTTTCCTCTGTAACATAATGTATGTTTGTTGAGGACAAGGTCATGTTTTCAAAATAGTAATAAATCACAATGCTATTTCAGTTTTCAGTATTTTACATTTTAATGCAAATAGAAAAATGGTTGTTAATAATCTTGCTATCCTTACAACATGACAACACATGATGAACTCCACATGTGTAGCTTTCTCCTATTAGTTTTAGTGGGGTAGGGGTGGTTTTTTTTGGAAGAACGCAAGGATGCAGCTACCAGAGAAAGGACGGAATCAGTGGGGATTCTATGCATTATTCTCATAGGTTTTTGGAAGAAGATTTACCAAACATTGTCCCTTGTACTATGATTTCAGGAGCTGCAGTCCGAACACGCAAGACAAGCATTTGCACTGAAAGACAAAAACAAATTGGGCTTGATCACTGGCCTAGATTTCAGCGAGATCATGGTTACTATCCGTCCACACATGCTTACTCCTTTTGTGGAAGAAAACCTAGTCTCAGTAAGTAGCCGGCAATCTCTGGATCAGCTGTTGCTCAGATTGTAATATTTCTTTTTGGAATTAAAGAAGAATCTGTCACTGATGCAACATTGTTTTATCCCTACTAGGATTGTTTTAATGAGGCCATCATAACAACGCTGATACATATTTGCAGAACTAGAAAATAGGGGAATGGTAATAGTATTCGGTGGTGGGAGAACCAAGTCTTTCAATTAGAATTTGGTACAATTAAAATAAAGCTATCATTTTGGAATTTTCTGCTGTTTTTAAAGTGTTACTACTCCCCATGAAACTTGAAAGCTTGTATATAATTTCATTACTAAAATTGTTTCATTTAAACTTTTTCAGACTTGAGATCAATCATCCAAACAAATCCTCCTCTTCATATTTCTTAACATATATTTGTATGGCTGGTGTGACAACTGTTATGTTAAAACGTCACTATTGACGTTTTATTGACTATCTGACTATTGTTAAAACGTCAGACCATTGAGTTGAAGATTAGCATATTTAAATTTGGGAAGAAGTTCAGTGACTTTCTAGATATTTTTTTTTGAAGAACCACTTCCATTTACCAAGCTGATTGGGTGGAATGGATGGGTGCTGGACTTTTCTAGGAATACAAAAGTTCCACAGATTTTCCTAACTGGTCTAAATGTTAGTGTTAGGCTCAAAAGATCGGAGCCATAAGTTGAGTTGTAGCTCAGAAAGATTTATTGCTCATACTTGTACATACTGGTCAGCTAAAAGTCAGCACTAAATTGGCGCTAGAAAAGGGCCAAAGGAATTCAAGGGGGCCTGGACTTAGATCTCTCGTGGCAATGCAAGGACTCTAAACTGATGATGGGTTTAACTCCACCATCCAGCTCTGCCTGCCCTTCTCCTATAGTTAAGGACTAAAGGATTTTCTCCTCACTATTATGCATATGTAATTCAGAGACATTCTTTGAGCACAATAATATGCAGATGTATGCTGCACCCTCTGAGAGTTGGTTTAGATATCTATTCCAATTTTTAATTATCGAAGAATTTGGGAGTGAGGGCTTTCATTTGATCCTTTTTCCAGTAGCAAAAATTCCTTTAATTGGAACTCCTTGTATATCTTAGCACGTTCTAGGTCTGTTAATAAATCTATTACCAAATGAAATTTGCTTTTGTCACAGTATTTCCAATCTTCTCATTCCCTGCTTATTTGGGAATTGAAATGTAAGGAGAAATTCTAAATCAGGTTGTCAAATTCAATTTCATTGAGGGCCACATCAGGACTGAGGTTGACCTCGGGGGGGCTGAGTGGGCATGGTCAACTGGGTGGGTGTGGTCAACTGGCTGGCCATGGCCAACTGGCTGGGTGTGGCCAGCTTGACGCCACTCCCAAAACTGCTGGCATGTTTCCTCTTTGCATTGGGTAGACCGGGCCGAAGCTACATTGGCCTGATCTTTCCTCTTTGCATTGGGTAGACTGGGCCAAAACTACACTGGCCTAATCTTTCCTCTTCACATTGGGTAGACCAGGACCGCCCCATGGGCTGGATCCAACCACATTGCAGGCCTTGGGTTTGAGCAGGGGTGAAATCCAGCAGGTTCTGACAGGCTCTGGAGAACCAGTAGCTGAAATTTGAGTAGTTCGGAGAACCAGTAGTGGAAATTTTGAGTAGTTCAGAGAACCAGTAGTGGAAATTTTGAGTAGTTTGGAGAACCGGCAAATACCACCTCTGGCTGGCCCCCGGAGTGGAGAGGGAATGGGGATTTTGTAGTATTCTTCCCCTGGAGTGGGGTGGGAATGGAAATTTTGCAGTATTCTTCCCCTGCCACACCCACCAAGCCACCCCCCAGAACCAGTAGTAAAAAAAAATGGATTTCATCGCTGGGTTTGACACCCCTGTTCTAAATGGATCATAACTATTTTTTCTGTGTGACTTTAATGTGGTTTTGCTTTCTCCAAGGCTGCAGGTGGATCTGTCTCACATCAAGTCAGCTTTTCCTATTTCAATGCTTTTAATGCTCTGCTGAACAACATGGAACTTGTTCGAAAGATATATAGTCTCCTAGCAGGCACTAGAAAAGATGTAGAAGTTACAAAAGGTAAAGGAGTCAACCTCGTTTTTTAGATTGCTAATGCTTAATGCTATATAGGAAACAAAGCTGGAGCATCCTATTTTTAACCCTAAACTCCTGAGGGCACAGATGGTCAGCAAATGTTCCCCCACCCAACCTGTAAGTCTCCTGTACAGTTTTATTGTAATATGCATTCTCAGCCCTTTTTTTTTTGCCCTCTCTATGTATTTGGAGAAACTATTTGGTGATAGAATTAAGATAATTAAGTTTCTGTTAATGGAGAAAGGCCTCTGTCTGAGATGTCAAAGAGCCAAATCAGGCTCTTGTACAGAAATCATACTTGATCTGGGAGCTGTACCCCAAACAATTAGTGGGTCTGGCAGAATAAAGTTCCATCTCTAAATATTTTAAGTTGGCTGGGACTCTGGGAAACATTTTGGGATTGCATATAAATTTGAGAGATGATACAGATCTTTTGGGCTTCAGTTAGCTTAATTGAACCCAAATCATATAATATAATTAATTGCCTGCCCTTTGAAACATCACCTGAGATTAGATTGACTTGGCCCCATCCATCCTGGCCTTGAAAACATAGTTTTGTGCCTGAGCCTGGGGGCTTGGGTGTATTGACAGAGCCCATCTCCTGACTGTGTTGATAGTTGTTGAGATGGTGCCTGACTGCTATGCGTTTTTCTTTAATATGTATTTTGTCTATTTTACTGTAGGCCTCTTAGAATCATGTGTGCTGGATGGGCAACTGTATCAATCAATCACATAAAATTGTCTGTAAAACATGAATCCTCTGCAAGAAGGGCCATTGGGATTTGTCTCGCAAGAATTGGATAATTCCTGTGACATTATTGAGCAGTGTGCCCCCATCTCCCGTAAATTTACTTAGTACAACACATTTCATGGAGTCATCCTGAGAGAAATCAAAAGACAGACCTCTGCATTTTCCACTGTTATTGTATTGTGATTTTTTTTTAAATGACTTGATTTTACAAAAACCAAGAGCAATATATGCATAGTTGATGGCCCCGTCAACTCTGCTTTTGCACCTCCCAAGTATTCTTAGAAGCTTCAGAACAGTCTATTTTTTGTTCTTTCAAGACTACCAAATTTCTTTCTGAAAATGACTGTACCCTTTCAGTGATATAATAATGCTGTTGGTGAAATCCTGGACAATGGGCATACTCCTTTGGAAATTTTCTTTTTGTAATGTCTGTAATGTCTGGCTGCTACAAATTTTGGCATTTGAGAAGTTTCCTTCCTTTGTCAAGGGAGATTGTCCTCCCTTGAAGGACAATCTCAATTGACTTTTATATGAATCAAATAAAGCCAAATATTGAATAATACTGGTCATACTGCTAGATAGAAAGTTCTGCTTTTGCAGTTTTAGAATGATGTGAAACTTAAATGAATGTGATTGTGTCAGATATTCTGTGAGACTTATATTTAAACTTCTCCTTCCTACTTTTGCCACATGGCATTTACTATACCTGAAGGACCCAAAGGTGCTTTTTCAAGAGGCAATTGGACTTTCTGGTTTTTCTGTGAAGACTTTTCACTTCTTTTCTAAGAAACTTCCGAGCTGAAAAAGCTTCTTGTATGAGAAGAAAAATGTCTTCAAAGAAAAACCAGAAAGTCCAGCTGCCTCTTGGAAAAGCACTTTTGGGACAACCATGACCTGGATGACTGAGAATCTCCATAGACATATACTTGAAGGAGTTTACATTATGTAAACCAGAGAGTCAGTTCTATTCAGAGTTTCAAGGCTGCCCTTTTGTAAAGGATTCAATGCTTATTTGGTTGATTCATTTTGTGAATTTTGTATTTTGATGTACAAATTTGTATGCCAAATGGTAGAGATCAAGCTTTCCCAATCTGGTAGTCTCTAGATGTGTTTGAAGAACAATAGCAAGAATTTCTAAGTGAGAAAGGCTTGATTGTGCATTAAAAACAATGAATTATGAATAATTGGTTCTTTCTCTCTTTTTTTGAAAATATCTTAAAAACAGAGGAATTCTCTCAGTCTGCCATCAAATTTGGACAAGTTACACCTTTGGAAATTGATATTCTCTACCAGCTGTCTGACTTGTATAATGCAACTGGGTAATCTTGAACTTTTTTAAAAAAGAAAATAGAATGGTGGTGCAGAATGGTGAAATGTTGAGAAGACAAGATGTCAGCCAGAGTACATGTAATTTGGCAAGAGAACAAGAATACACAAGAACATATCTAGTTTCCTACTTCCTTCCCCCATGTTAAACAGAAACAATATGGATATTCAGTCTGTGTTCTGATTCATTTTATATTACCATACATACATGAAAGATTGAAACCTTACTATACTCAAAACTATTTTTTCCTGGCAAATTTATTTGTTTTGTATACCAACTGTTTGATTGTCTAATATTAAAAATTAGAGATCTGATATCCCACGATATTGCTCACTCCACTTTTCCCTAACTTTATACCCTTTAGATTAGGGGTATCAAACTCTCGGCCCATGGGGTGCTTAGATCTTACCTACGGGGCCACCCTGGAAATAGAGAAGGTCTGGCCCGCGGTGCCTCTGCCAGTGAAAATGGAGCTCGGGAGGGATGCAGCCCTCGCAAGATTCGTTTTCACTGGCAGAGGGTTGCAGGAGGCCATTACAGCCGAGAATAGCGCTCAGGAGCCCATTTTCACTGAGAGAGCACTTGGGCCACCACAGGTGCCTCCGACATGAGTGACGTCGAGCTGGTCAGGTCCACCCTGCCCCTCCCCCAGGGTCAAACACAACCCTGATACAGCCCTCACTGAAATTGAGTTTGACACCCCTTTGTTTATGCTACACACCCAGCATTGTTTATGCTACACAGTTGGCGAAAGACCTTACTGGTTGGAAATTACAGAAGAAATATAGGGATCAGGTTGAGATACAGTTTTTCGGCATAATCGACATCTTCTGTATTATCCTTGGTATCACAGAATGGAGGAACAGAATTTTGCACCATCTTGTAAGATTTTGTGGGAGGTTGCTGAGTTTTGAGAGATTTTGAGAGTTTCTATTGGCATATCTGAGAGCAGGCATCACAAGCGTAATACAGAATATTTATACCTTTCAACAAGTAGGGGATACTACAACCTACACTTCCATTGTTCTGACCCAGCCTTAGCAGAAGCAAGAAACAGACTCCTTGTCACAAAACCCGCTCTTTATTTACTTCTTGTGAATTAATTGCATTCACCTACTGAAAAGTCCAGGCAAGAGTCCTTCAAGGAATTAACAGACCTTATCAGTTCCTTGTGATAGTGAGCTCCCAGCTGAAAGGCTGCAAATTAAGTTCTGGCAAGCAGTCTTTGTAGCACGAAACACAATGAGCAAAATCTTCAGAAATACGAACTGTTGTGTCCTACGACAACCACTCCCCTTTCCTTCTATTTATTCCTCATCCAGGGAGGGGCCATTCAGCGTCCACGTGTGCTTTGCTTCCTGAGTCGACTCCTTGTCCTCCGTTGTTCACCTCTCTTAACAGCTCTGCACATACGTGCATCTGGAGCAGGTCCCAGCTGTTCTTCCTCCTTACTCATATCAGCCTTCAAAGGCAGCTGCCTCTCCAGTGGCTGGGAAATGTCGGACGGCCCTGGCTCTATCTCTGTGTCCGAAGCAGAGCATCCATTAGAACCTTCCCCAGACTCCAGAACTGGCCCAAGTTCCACCCTAACCCCCTCATCTTCCAAGTCTGTTGCCAGTTCTGCTGGCAGGCCACAATATCCATGTTTTGGTATATAGCCATGACAGATTGATTATTGAGAGACAGCTTTACTCTGATTGAAATTACAGTTTTTTTAGTTATGAATTACAGGCAATGAATGCATATCTTAATATTGCTGTCATATAAGAGGCTCTCTATACATTACAAGAAAGACAGATAGATTAGGAGGAAAAGTCTTATGTATCATTGAAGTAATGGTTTTCTGGATGCTGGAATGAATATATTGTACCTTTTATTTACAATTCTCTTTAACAGTGATCTGTTTTCCCTGCACTTGTATGTAGACGCTTGACACTGACAGATATTGAGAGAATTGCACCCTTGGCTGAAGGAGCCCTACCTTACAACCTGGCAGAACTGCAGAGACAGGTAGGTGCTTTCAGGGAAAGACTAAGTCTACCAATTCCAGTAAATGGTTGGGCATTAAAACTCCTGAGATTAAGTTAAATACCTTCCCATTTAAAGATTTATGACATTTATGACATTTTTATTGAAGTTTGTTGAAAAAATGCACATTCCACTGATTTTTTTTTTCAAAAAACGCCTCTGCTGAACTACTAAAATGCTTTCATAGTGCTCCAAATAATAATAATAATAATAATAATAATAATAATAATAATAATAATAAAGGGGTTGACTGAAGTGGTGAATAGCATAAGCAAAACTGATCCATTCTTTTAAGGAGCTCTCCAAACAATTCTTCTACCAGTCTTAATATTGTTTTTAAGACCTTGGAGGTGTGATAGCTGCCTACAGGGGGATGTAGACAATTCTCTGATGATGGAAGTGTCTCTAGGCCCTCAACCCAGGGGTGAAATCCAGCAGGTTCTGACAGGTTCTGGAGAACCAGTAGCGAAAATTTTGAGTAGTTTGGAGAACTGGTAGCAGAAATTTTGAGTAGTTTGGAGAACTGGCAAATGCCACCTCTGGCTGGCCACAGTGGGGTGGGAATGGAGATTTTGCAGTATCCTTCCCTTGCCACTCCCACCAAGCCACACCACGCCCACCAAGCCACGCACACAGAACCGGTAGTAAAAAAAATTGGATTTTACCACTGCTCCAACCCAAATTTTCAAGGAAGTTGCTCTTTATCATAAAAATAAGCAGTTGTGTTTCTGCCTGACCTCTGACAATTGTGCATGCAAAAGCTTTTGTTTTTAAATTTCTTAAAACCAATAATTCCTAATAACAGAAATACTTCTGAGACGATCATTTAAAACGAATATATCTCAGCGCTCACAGCATATAATCAAACTGCCAGAGTGTGATTTGTTCTGGAAGAAAACACAGGCTAGTGGAATTATTTTTATGAGTCTGTGTTATGCCAGTTCCTCTGTTTGCAAATGACTGCATTATCTGTTTGTGTTAAAACTCATTTTCAAAATTAACTTGCCTTTAATATTTCGGTATATTTTTGTTGTTGGCCAATAATGCCACTCAGTTATTATACTTTAACAATCAACATATGAAAGATTTGTTAAACTAATTATCATGGAGATTGACCAGGATAATTTAACTAGACTGTCTCTCTGAATTTTACTTAGGTTTGCTTGCTAGCTTTTTTTTTTTTTTAAAAAAAACTTGTTGCCATAGCAATGCTACACATTTATTATTTAAACTTTGATTGTGGGAAAACACTGCTTAAATTGGTTGCATTAAAATGAACAGAAATGTATGTTCTGTGTTCTGCTTGTCATTTTGAGATGAAAAACTATATAAAAATAAATTGGGTGTCTGTATTAGTTTACTGAATTCAGTAAAAGATTCAGCATTGTTTGGCTCTGACTCAGGATGATTTAATGTAAATGCTACTAATGGACAGATTGTAGTGGGATTTATTTTGATTATGTTTGTTTTATTCACCTCTTTTAATTTCTCTAAGCATAGTGCATGTTGTGAAGTTGCACACTCATTTCTGATACTCGCAAGGGTACTTTTAAAAACAATATTAAAGGGAAATTTGTAAATCCAGCTTGCCAATTCCTCCTATAAAAATGATACATGTCGTGATTCCTGATAATGAAACAATATGTAATTTTTACTAAAACCTTTAAAACAACTGCATAAGGTCATTGTTTTAAGAGCCATATTATTCTTCCTGCATATCATCCCAATGTAAAGATATATTGATAAGAAGCAGTTTTTATTAGTAGATAGTTTCATACTTGTAATATCAGATAGTTTCATACTTGTAATATCAGGAAAATATTTTTTGTTTTAAATATGAAAGATGAAAAGATAAAAAGAGGGAGGAGATGAAAAACTAGTTTTGAAGCAAATAAATAACATTTCAAAATGCTGAAAATCCCAGTATTGAGGAAAGGTTCATATATCACTGTGAATCCTATTCACAGTTGAGGCATTCAGAGGAGTGAAAACCTGTGGGGCAGCTGATCAATAGGACTATTCACATTTAAGCTTTCTATCCATCCAGTTTTACACTAGCATTGACTATCTATACTTTTTGAGGTTTGTTCTTCTGCTCTGGGCCTTTCTGCCTAAACAAATTATCTCTGCTAAGTCACAGAGGACATTGAGGGAAATAATAATATGGGTTGATAACTAAAGGCAGGCAATATGTCTGGATACCTTGTGAAATTGTTATATTGAACCATGTGCTTTCCCCATTAACAGGTCACTCTGGAAGCAGCCACTAGATAGATTTGTGAGTCAGGAAAGGACTAACATCATCTATGTTTCTGCAGGAAGAATACCTAATGTGAGAAAGTAGAGGTTACAATTAATGCTTCCAATGAATGAGTAGGTAAAATGTAGTCTTTTGCCATTTACGCAAAATTAACACATCTGAGAACATGAGAAACGAGGCAAAGAAGTGATCCGTTTTCATTGATTTTTATAGAATTTGCTTGATACAAATGCTGTTTGGACCAAACATTTAGTGAAGAGAGAATTATTTTGTCATTTAGTTCTGCTTTGTAGAGTGACAAACCTCTGCACAACATGGCTTCAGTTCATGGCTTAGCCATGTACTGTCCTTATTTTATTGTCTTTTCCTCTGAGAGACATGTGCTTACAAAGCACCCTTTCTGAGTTCTTTGTTACGTTGCTATTGGATTTGATCTTAAATATCTTCTGGCTGAAAAAAAAAAACAGATACGGAAAGTTAGATATTCGTTTTCTTCTTCGCTTGTTCCTGCTGGAAGGAGTTGCATTGGATTTGAACAACAGAGTCACCTAAAAGCAAGTGATGGACAGGGGATATGTAGTCATGTTAACTAATGGAGGCAGAGCCCCCAAGTGTAATCATGACTGAATTGCAGTAGGCAGTAGAGACATCATTCAGAGTTTCCCATTGTGGCCTATGATTAGGATAACTTGTTAGAAATTGCAGTCTCAGGTTGAGATAGAATGAACCCCAGCATACTTGTGCTGTACCAATAAAGGAGTTTATTTGTAGCTGAGGGTTGAAATGAGAGGTCCTTGGGGCTCTCTCAGCTTGGTTGTTTGTGATTAGCACTGATGATGTTACCTAGTTGGGTAATGAAACATCTGCAAGAAAACAATCAAGTTCAGAGAGCATCAAGGGTCCCTCATTTCTGCTGCGCTCTGCCTTTTTAGGAAAGACCCTGACTTTATATCACTGTCTTAGCACTGTTGACTGCTTCTTGGATAGGCTCAGGCTGCAATGCAAAGGGGAGCAGGCCTTGTCGGGGACCTCTGTTCTGGGACACACTCTCCGCACTATGTGGAATGGCTTTTGGACAAAGAAATAGGGAGCAGGATGCAGCCTGAACTTGCTTATCCGTGATGAATTCTCCACTTTTTATTAACCTACTCTTTCTGGCTATTTCGGCAGTTCGGAGGTTCAAATCCCTAGTACAGGTCTCCTGCCTGAGCAGGGGGTTGGACTAGATGACCTCCAAGGTCCCTTCCAACTCTCTTACTGTTATTACTGTCATTATTAAAACAAGAATAGAAGCTGGTCTTTCTATCACACTGGCTGCTGATACGATCACTGGAAAAATGTCTTTCTGGTTAATATCCACGTGCGGGAGCTTTGCGGAGAGATGCTCGTCACAGTCATTTTCTGTTTATAAATATTCATGCTTTGAAAGCCATAGCGTTAATTTTACTAATTTGCATCTTCTATCTTCTATGCAGGCAATCCATGGGATGCAGTAAGCATCTTCATAAATAGGGTGTAAGTTATATTTGCATCAAAAGAAAAAAAGAGCATCTGCATTGTTATAGCTTTTTTTTTTATTGCCTGAGTAGTAGCCTTAGGAATAGAGGCTGCACTGAGAACAAGGGTGAGGTGGAGAAAGGGGAAATCAGGAAAAAAAAATCTTACATTTAGGATTTCTTCTTCCTTTCTGCTGTTGTAAAGATTGTTAGTTCCCAGCCATATGGCTTTTTTTTTGTTCTCTGTTGTTGCATTTCTATCATGCCTTATTTTCCAAACCAGTGCTTCTTAAACTTGGTGAGTTTAAAATAGGTGGCCTTCTTTTTTTTATTTCCACTTATATCCCGCCCTTCTCTGGAGACTCAGGGCGGCTTACAATTTCGAGCACAACTCAATGTGCTCA
>JANHFM010001651.1:166569-178490 GCA_032468115.1 Grayia smithii | reverse complement strand
TTCCAGCGGCCAAGGTTGAGAAACACTGCTTTAGTTAAACCCGTTGAAATGAGCATAAAGGTTTGTCGTGAGTTTACTCGAATAAGGATGCTAAAATCTTTTTTCAGTATAATTATTTCAGTGTTTGCCATCGGCTAAACTTCCCCCATTTTTAATTTTTAGTCTTGCTATTACGGGGGAAAAAATTAACTTGAATGCAGATGGGTACTTTGGAACAAATGTCTTGGAAGCCGAGCTAATAGAACTTTACGTAATAAATTAGATTAATTTTTATTTGTGCCCTTAATATGTGCACAGGTAGTCCTCAACCTACGACCACAATTGAGCCCAACATTTATGTTGCGAAGTGAGAAATTTGTTAAGTGGGTTTTGATCCGTTGTTAAGTGAATCACTGCAGTTGTTAAGTTAGTAACACGGCTGTTAAGTGAATTTGGTTTCCCCAATTGGCTTTGCTTGTCAGAAGGTCGTACACGGGAATCACATGACACCCCCCCCCCAGGGACACTGCAACTGTCATAAATGTGAATCAGTTGTCAAGCATCCGAATGTAAATCACGTGACCGCGGGGATACCGCCAGGGTTCTAAGCGTGAAAAATGGTCATAAGTCACTTTTTTCAGAGCCGTTGTAACTTCAAATGGTCACTAAGCAAACTATTGTAAGTCGAGGACTACCTGAACCCCCCCACCATTCCCAAAAACACTCTTTGAAGTGATTATATCTTTAATTTCAAGACTAAAATCACATGCATAGTTTCTACTTCTCTGTACATAGTATGTTTGCTCCATGGGACTAGATCAGTGGTTTGCCCCAGGTTCGGTCCGGTTTGCGCGAATAGGTAGCGGTGACGCTGTGACGTCACCGAACCGGTTCGCAGCGTCCCGGCCCCGGGCTCACCTGCGCGCCCCAACTTACCTTTTTTTTTTGCAAAATCGCCGAAAATAGCGTTCTGCGCATGCGCAGAGTGCTTTTTCGGCGATTTTTCACAAATAAAACTTCCTGCACGGTAGCGCGGTTTACGCGCGTAAGCGAGCGTGCGTGCGCAAATTTTGTGTGCACGCGCGCACACGAAGAGAACCAGTAGCGAAGGTGGGTAGAACCCACCCCTGGACTAGATGGCTTATAGGTGAGTAGTAAAAGCACTACTAACAGCCAGTTAAAACAAAAATTAAAAAATCCGGTGAATTATATATAGTAACTACTATATATAGTAATTACTATATTATATATTATACTATATTATATATAGTAATGGGATTAAAAGCCTTGGGAAATAAATAAAACAGAAATTCTAGAGTTTTGAGACTTGACACACCCATCCTAGGAGCCTTTGTAACTGGGTGAATCTCCCATCACCACCATAGTAGCAATTTTTATAGGCACATACTATTTTTTTACCCATGCTTACGGGGGGTGGGGGGGTTTAGTGGAAACATTTGTATTGCCAAGTTTAAAGCTCCATATTCAACAAAAAAAAGCCTTCCTGAATGACTTTCGTCTACTCACTAGCCCTCAACCCAATTTGACTTGCAAGGCAATTACGAAACTAAAACAACAGTTGAGCTCCTATGAGGAACTTGCTAAATCAAGAATTTAAGACCTCTGCACAAATTCATGTTACCATTGTGAAAAGTTGAGCTTTCCAATATATGCTACAAACGAATTCTCAAACTACTATGAGCTCTTAGCTCATATATTGAGCAAAACTAAAAGGGAACAAGTTATAGTTAGTATGGATCGCAAACCTGTCAGGGTAAATCAGTGGTGAAATCCAATTTTTTTTACTACCCGTTCTGTGGGCGTGGCTTGGTGGGCATGGCAGGGGAAGGATACTGCAAAATCCCCATTCCCTCCCCACTCCTGGAGCCAGCCAGAGGTGGTATTTGCCAGTTCTCCAAACTACTCAAAATTTCCGCTACCGGTTCTCCAAACTGCTCAAAATTTCAGCTATCAGTTCTCCAGAACCTGCTGGGTTTCACTCCTGGGATAAATACAATACTTCCTGTGTCAATAATCCTATTAAGTAAATTAGTGAATATGCTTCCGTTTTATCTGAGTCCTCTCAAAAGAGTAAATCATAGGTTTTCTGGTTTACAGTGGGAAATGGACAACCTTGAAACTATGGTGTTTAGAAATTTGTACTATGGACACTGAAATGTTACAAATACCTATGTTAAAGGAATTGCATAAATCTTACTTGATTTCAGATATCTGCTTATGGAGCAGAATTATCATCGGAGGCATGCAGAGATCTTGGCTTTTCCAGCAATTTGCTGTGCAGTTCTTGTGACCTTCTTGGCCAATTTGGCTTGAATCAGTTGGATCCATTCTGCAGAAAGTGCTGCCAAGAAGAAGTTCAATCTGAGATTAGAAAGGTAGGTTTCATTGTTATGTTTAAATATCTTAGTTAAAACGTGTTTTAACTTTCCTGTGATATAATATTATTTATACTGAAACTTTTTATTAAATTTTAATACTGTAATTTTTGGCAACAAAAGTTTGTTGGCATTATTTGTTAAGATGTACTGATTTTCCTAATACTTCAAGGTCAAACATGAGTCAGCCAGCAGTCTTTCTGTATCCAAAACAGGGACACTGTTAAGTTTGAGCAAAATGAAATACAGTCAGTTGTTAGACTAAATACAGTCAGCTGAAGAGAAAGCTGAACAGATTCCAGTTGTTAGCATCTCAAGAGTTTATTGCTGTTTATGGGAAATATTTGTAGATTTTGTAAAATAGCTAATTATATTTACTTTAAAATATAAAATACCAGCTCCTCAGGGCAAAAACCAAGTATTTGTTGATATTATAATACATGTATGTGTTTACTGCGCATGTTACAACAGATTTGAAGAGTATTTTTCCTATCTTAAGGGAGGAAAATATCTGTTGTATTTCAGAACTGAATATTTCCATTATGGCTTGTGATGAACTATTTCTGTGTAACTGTTCTTGCTGCCATTCAGGAGAAGCCAACTATTTATGTGGTTATTGGTAATAGTTCCTCCATTAGTTTGCAATCGAAACGTATTGTTTTCAATCTAGTTTGATGAGAAAGGTATCTATTGCATGCTAATTTAATATCATTAACAAAATGAGGCAAACATCAAGAGAGTACAGAGCACAATTAACACAGTTTGAATAAGAGAATAGATCAACAATGCATTGGTTCATTACTGTGATTATCATTTTTATTGAGACGCATGCATGAGAAAACATGATGCTGAATGAATTTGTTTATAGATAAGGATGGGATATAGGATGAAGAGATAATTGTAACCTTATGTGATAGAGTGTAAAGTTTGTTTATACTTGTGATGAATATTGGGAGTCACCTTTGTATATATTTTAAATTTCTTTACTCTTACTTTTTCCTTTCCTCTCTTTCTTTTTGCTTTTCCTTTGTACTTTATCCTTTCTGTACTCTTTCTTTGAGTTTAGTTGGTATTAGATTTTATGATTATAATTTTTATTTTGATATTCTCATAAAAATTCATTCATGGAAAATAGCTATTAATATAGCTTCAGGTACTAGCTAGTTTATTGTTATCTCTATATAGTATTATAATTCTTCCAACAGTATCTTTCTTTTAATCCTTTTACATGACTGCATTTAAAACTATCCCTAACATACTAATATATTAAACTGGATTTTAACACGTAATAGTATCCAAATAATGATATCAATAGTATCCAAATAATGATATCAAATCAAATCAAATTAATGCTAAGCAATCAGTAATAATGATTGAGAAGCCATGTCTTCATGAAATCTATCCAGTGAAGCCATTCAACATACCGTGATCACTACATTGTGAAGCTAGTTAACTCTGCTGTCCACTTACATACTTTTTAGTTAAAATTATCCTATCCCTTCAGTCAAAGGTATCTGGTGCTGACAAATATATTTTAAGCTCTTTTAAAAATATATTAATGATATACAGGTAGTATTCAACTTATGATCAATCACTTAGGGACTGTTCGAAGTTACATCTAACTCCAAAAGGGACTTTAAAAATCCAATGGTCAGGCCCCCTCCACCATTACATGATCAAACTTTAGGCGCTCAGCATTACAGCCTCCTTCATGATCCTTTGCAGCATCCTGTGGTCACATGACAGCATTTTACATCATTTTTGCCAATTTTCAGCAAAAGCACCCCCATGATTACATTAATCATTTCACTGAACAACTGCAGTGATTCACCCAACGACTGCTACAGAAAAAGTCATAAAATCTGATTGGTCACATGACCAGCCCATTTTACAACCAGAACCACATATATAATAAGCAGGCTCATTACAATTGTACGTCAAGGACTACCTGTATTTTATTTTTTTATCTGAATTATAATAATGTAATTTTAATATATTTTATTAATGTATTTTAAATTATACAGTGAAAACATGGTTTGGAAAGGCAACAGACCTTTTAAGAATAAGCACCACCATCCACCCATATTTTAGAGCAGGATGTAGATTTCATAGTTTGAAATGTTGACAGATATCACAACAGATGTTCGATGGATTAAACCCTTTTCATAATGTACTTATTTAATCATTGAGCAATTTTGAACATGTTGACCTTTATTCCTCTTGTCCACACTGGAGAAGACGACTGCATATACATCTGTTGCTGGATCAAGGAATGCATGCAGGATAAATCAGGTGCATGTTGGGATCTATGTGCTCATATTCTCACTAAACTATTCAAGCAAGTTAGCACATAATTAGATTCCTGACTATGGAGTTCCATAATTCCCATTAAGTGCTGAGATATTTCCTTTCATATTAGGGAAGACTAAGATTTTATCCCCTTTATACTGCATCGCAAGGGAAATGCTAGACATTTAAGTTTTCTCTGTTTATAAGAGAAAAAGAAGGAAAATATTTCATTCGTAAGAAATAGTTACAAAACTTTATCCTGACTCAGATGCATTTGTGCCAAGCAGTACACTTCATTACTTCTAGTGTCTGGAATTCTTCACTTCACTTTCAGGCTAATTTAGAAGCTTTCTTTAACAGCATTACTTTTAGACAGTCACATATTGTAAGCCTCCATTTCAGTAGCATAAAATAATGCTGGTTTCTTGAAAAGTAGAAGCGTGAAATGGAGGCCAAAGTAATCCTGCTTTAAAGTGTGGGGAAAAATGCCAACACTTTGCAATTGATGTAAACAGCCACACTTTAAAAGTCTGCATTTTTCTATATCTGATCATATTAAAAACAGTACACTCAAGTACAATAAAAGCATTTAATAAAATACATGGAGTCCTTTATATACAATTATAATGAGCCTCTCAATTATAAATGAATATATTATTCAGAAACCATTGTTCTAAATGCTTATAGACTGGCATGTAAAATAAACTGGCATCTAGTGGCATATAAAAATTCAAAATGTTCCCAGGTTTGTACAGCCCATTTAAACAACACTATAATTGTTTAAATGGTGAGATTTCCGTACAAAATTAATAATGATTATACAGCTTTTTCAAAATGATTACCTTGAAAGTATTTGTTGAAACATATATGTATATATGTGTGTGTGGTGCAGGTACCGGTATATATTTATGTATGCATATAGCATGTGTATATGTGTGTTATGTATGTATAGCTCTACACTTTCTTTTGAGAGCAGGCAACAGAATTTCATTTTTAATGTGGGCCAGTGTGCTCACAGTAAAAAAAACAATGACAATAAAATTTATCTTACCTTAAAAGTTATATTATTATTATTATTCCAATTTATATAGGTAAATTGGATTATATAGGTAATCTTCAATTTGCAATCAGTCGTGTAATGTTTTACAACTCGCATGTAACCTTAGGGTAAAAAAGTTACTAAATTGGTTTACATTTGTTGTGATGAACATTGGATGTCATTTCTTTATATATTTTTGTACAGCTCATAAAGGCATTGTAAGACATTGCTCCACATTCCCCCTCTTGCTCCCCCCCCCACATCCAAGTCACAGAGCCACATTTCTAGTGCTTGCCACCTGTTTGCATTTACAAACAGTTGCTAAAATGCCTTGTAATCATGTGGTCATTATTTAATCCTCCCTCGGTGCAGGGACGGGAAATTGTCCCATGCACTGAAGGAACTGACCTCAAATCTGGTGAAAATGCTTGCAAAGCTGGGATTCTATGAAGCAGTACGTAAGTCTTAAGTGCTATTGCTGCTCTGAAAGACTTTGGGCATTTCTGTTGAGAAGGATGCTAGCAAAAGGGAGAAGGAGAAGGTTTCTCCAGAGTTTTTTCCGGAGTTTCCAGAGGAGAAAACTAAAATCTCTGAACCTCAAGGTTCTGAAACATTTCTACATGCCAGGGGATGCCAGGTCACCCAGGGCTTCCCTCAACCCCTGAGATACCTCACATGGCCACTTAATGACAGCAATGACTCAAAACCAGATTTCCAGGCTCAATTATGGATATCAGTCAAAGACTACCTGTACACACAAATATTATTCTGTTCTGAAAATGTTAAAACCTGCCAGACAATCCTGTTTTCAGTCTTGTAACCTATAACCTGGAAAAGAGAATCTAATATTAAAGCTAATTCATGTGTTGACTTTGTTGCACTTTTGAATTGACTTCCCCCCCTTTTTTTTAAATTACCGTATTTTTTGGAGTATAAGACACACCTTTTTTCTCCCTAAAAGGGGGTAAAAAGTTGAGTGCGTCTTATACATCAAATGTAGCCTCGTCCACTCACTGGCCCCCACCCTTTGGCCTCAATTTACCTCCTTGGAGCAAACAGAAACAGCCACTTTAGCTTCAGCACAGCCTAATTACTGTTAATTGTCCCAACAGTCAGCTGTTCCAAGATGCAGCAATTGCCAGTGTTTGCTGCCTGGGCTTCTGCTTTCAGCAAGGAAATCAATTGCTGGGAAATTATTTTTTTTCTTGTGCTAATCAAGCTATGCTGAAAACAAAAATGAAAGTAAAGCAGGCTGTTTGCTCCTGGAGGCAGAGGCAGATTTCTTCAGCAAAAAAGCTTCCTTCAGGAAGAAGCTTCACAAAAGAAGTCTCAAGCAGAGCTTCAGAAAAAAACCCTCAGCGACATTTTTTTTCTGAAGCTCTGGGAGGCTTTCAGAGGCAGAAAAAAAAGTTTTTCCTGAAACAGAGTTTCAGAAGTTTCAGAGGCAGAAAAAAAAGCAAGGCACAGAGCTCATAACCATGGAACCTGCTGCTAAAATTCACCTCTGAGAACAGCTGATTGGGGGTATTCCAGGAGGCAGATCCACCCCCAGTCAGCTATTTTCTTATTTTCCTCCCCAAAAACTAAGGTGCATCTTATACTCCGAAAAATACGGGTAACCTTTCCATGCTGTAATCTTTAGGCTAGGAGTAAAGTAAGCATACTGATGACGTTTTGCTCTTTTTCAATGAATCACATTCCCCTGGGGCTTTATAGGGATGAAATAGGAAGAGAGTAATTCCTGAGAATAGCGCCTGCCCTGTGTAATAGTCTCTCTCTGGAGATACAAACAACCCCAAGTCTAATGGCCTTACAGTAGGCGATGGAAATTTGACTCTAATAGAAAAGAAGTTGAATATATGTCATACTCCATTGTTTATGTTTACAGGGACACAAAAGAGTTTTGGGACAGGAATATGCTTGTATTTTTGTAACAGGTTACATTGTGTTGTTACCTGGGAGCCCAAATGATTTGCAAGTGTATGCGAGATAGAAGCAAGGCAGAATATGGATCTGTGAATTAATGTATCAAAACCCAAAGTAGTTGTGTTTGACGTGGGAAATGATCTGAACAATTGCAAAGTGTATATAAGTGGCAACCCCCCCTCCCCAAAACCTGGAGCAGAAAGAAGTTTATTTTTCTAGATTTTTTGAAAAAATGGGAGAATTTTTAAGATGTATATATACCTATAAAAATAGTGGATAATGCGTGATCTATTCCAAAGAATGTATTTTGCAAGACATGAATTGACTGTTTTTTTTGAACATCGGCCCATTTTGTTATATAGAAGGGACGATCGGAGGTCAGGAGAATGTAAAGCAAGTTGAGTGCAGTGGGTATGGGTAAAAACAAGGAGTGGTAAAAATGAATGGGTGCTTGATGATTGTGAATTAAATAGAAAAGTGAATGACCAGTTTAAAGAAAAGTATGTTGAGGTGACCTGGTTATATAGAGAAAATAAACAAGAGTCGAGCGTCAAACAAATGAGAAGGAAGAGTGAATGTCTTGAGAACAGGAAAATCATAGTTGGGTGGAGTTGTGATTCTTAGGAGAGAAGGGGGAGAGAAGTAGAAATTGAAAGGACAAAAAACAGTTCATGAAGTGGTTTATGGACATGGTGAAAGCAACTGTGGTTTCAAATACTGAAAACTATGGAGTGGTATTTGTAAATGGCAGTCATGTAAACTAAATTTAGCTTTCCACCCCTTTCCTGTGTTATCTTCATTTTGCTTGTTATTTCTTGTTCTTTTTATGCTTTCCGTAACAGTGGTAATGAAAGAGAGGAATAATGTTTTTGGTATATGTGTGTTACATTGAACTCTTCTTTTTCAACAGCCCGAGTGTTCAGATCCTCACCCCAATTTGGTGTTACTTTACTGACTTACGAACTTCTGCAGCGCTGGCTCTATGTAGATTTTGGAGGCATGTAAGTATAAGTGACCATCTAAATTTTAAAGGATGTTGACATGCACCAGCCCATTACAACACTGGTGCATCTCATTAAATTGTCTAGTATTTTTGCTTTTCTTTGTTTTTATATGTACAAAAAATAATCAGGTAAAAGCAATTTGAATCAAAGGGAGCTTTCCTATTCATAGAGAGCAGAATTCATAGAGAGAATTCCAAGTCAAAATTTGTCCACAATGTCTGGTTCTGTAGTGCCACAGAGTGAAGTACAACTGTAAAATGACAAAGATTGAAGAACTTCCATCTCCAGATTTGATAATTGTCATAGTGCTATTGGAAGTTAAATAGAATCTTTACAAATATGGATAAATGGTGGAGTAATAAATGAAGAATAGAGTAACTACTACCAAGTATACTTTCTAATCACAGGAAATGGTTAAGGCTATTTACACCCAACACTCCCCCCCCCCCAAAAAAAATGGCAGGATAGGCTACTGTATATAAACAGGGAGCAAACCCTATACTTGCTCGCACTGATGCTGTTACCTAGTTGGCTGTTGAAATATCTGCAAGCAAACAACCAAGCTCAGATAGCATCAAGGACTCCATAAAATAAAAATATTTTCACTCCTATTTCATGGAAAAAGGACATAAAAATTCCAGGCAGCCTGATATTTTGTATGCAGCTTGTCTGTTGCAGAAAAAAAATGAAATTGATCAGAGCTTGCTTATTTTATTCCTGCTGTCTTGCCTGGATCAACCTCTGCAGCTTTCATGTAAATCATCTGTTCAAAACAATGCTTCTTGGAAAGAAGAAACACGTATTTTTAACATTAAACATGGCTATGAATTTCCTAAGGGAAGAATCACCTGGCCTGGATTTACTTACACCTTAGCCCCAATAGTCGCTATGTAAGAGGATGGCAATAAGCATGTGATCAGATAAATACATACCTGGTGAACAAGCCATCAGCGTAAAACTTAGCAGTGACAAAAAATGGATTCAAATTATTGGTTATGGTGCTGTAAGTCATGGCTATTTAGTTATGTTTGTGAGCCAAGCCAGTTATAGTCAGTGAACTAGGATTAAAACAGAACATGCTGTAATAATTATGCTAACAGTAGCTGAATGTGGCCAATGTTTGCTTGTTTCTCTGTTACTAGCAAGCCCTTCGGCTCAGAACCTCATCCCAAGTCTCGAATCTCAGGCCTGCCTCCTGTTAATCCTGATCACCTTGGTGGGTACCGGCTTGCCACAGCTACTTTTGCTGGAATTGAAAACAAATTTGGGCTTTCTCTTCCAAAATTTCGAGCAGCGAGTGCCACTCCTGTGCAAACCAAAGCAGCAGCTTGAATCCTGAGCTGACTTTTCCAGCAGGTAAAAGCGGCCACAAAGGACAGATCCGAAAACAGTCCTTGGGCTCTCCAGCCAGCTGCATGACACTTTACTGAACAGAGACTGAATCATTGCTTCTTTCTATACAAAGATACAATTGTCTTTCGCACACGGGAGATTGATTCAGGCTTTATGATCAAGCCATTGATCGTTTCTCCTCTTCTGATGGCTTGAATTAGTACCCAGGGCTTGGCTTTGCACAGCTTGCACTCCATGTTACTGTACATATTGTACATCTTTGTACAGAGACATCATTATGGCATTGAAATTGCAGTTGCATTTCTAGAAACAGATATTGCAGTTCTAAATAGTTTGAAATGTACAGACTGTTTTGAAAGTGTTTTACTAAAAATCATGTGACAATAAAATGTATTTAAAACCAGAGCCTTGTAGTGTCTTTTCTTTGACACCAAATCTTTAAAAGACTAAGTTTTAAAGAAGGTAAAATTAACTTAGCAACGTTGCTCCTCAATAATATTCTAATACTCTGATGTTTAGGATTTTTTTAGGAGTGTTTACAATTTTTAAAAAGCCCAAAGAAGCTGAAGAATTAGTAATCTCTCTGGCCTCCCCATTATAGATTGAGGGGGAAAAATATAGCATGTTTTTAAGACCTGGAAATGGGTCTCATTATTTGACCAGTAATTAGGTGAATGCAAGGAGAGCTACTTGATGATGAAGCCATGGCAATATGCAAGGGCAACAGAATTTCAGGCAATGTACCCATGTGACTATTTCTTCCTTAATTGGGGGATTATCTACAAAAGGAACTCTGCTGTTCATCCATAAACTTCTATATGCAGATACAGCTTTCAAAAATTAGAATACAAAAGTGCTAGATACAAAATGCAAGACTTACTTAGAATCAAGCACTCTATCTTTGGGAGATCAATACTGAGGTAATGAACCATCAACAGTTCAATAGAGCTGGTTAAAATCTACCACTTACTCAGATGTCTGATGCAGACCTCAAGCAGATGCGGTAAACCCATTAAAATAGACACCATTCCTAGCAACCAATTAATAGATACCTCCAAGGAAACTATCAATCACCACCAACTACTCTCAAGTCCAGATCTTACACAAACTGTAAGGCAACTCCTTCCCCTCACTTCTGAATTGTTATACTCAGGAAGCCTCATAGGAAAATGGGGCAAAAAGCTTCCCCCCCCCCAAAAAAACCCCAAAACCCTTTCCACAGGCTGGAAAATCTGGTTACTAATATGTGCAACAAAGCTGATCTATCACTATTCCAAGAAATCCATATGAATGGAACATTTTTTTACAAAAATCATTTTTAAAGTATTTTGTCTGTTATAAACAATATTTTGTATCTATGAGTATCATTTTAAAGACTCCACCTGAACAAGACCATCCTGTATCCCACCCTGAAGAAAGCAACTTTATTCTTCAAATGGCTACCCTTTTTAAAATAACACTGATGGCTGCAGAGTGCCTCATGATGCCATGATGGGAGAAACTGGATTGAAATATTCAGCTTTCTATATATAGTGGCAGATAAGACAAGACTTTTAGAAGCCAAAATCCAACCAAACATTGGTCTTGGCTTATCTGCAAGTATGTTTAGGTTGTTCCCTCAGCTTCTTTAAAATACCATATATCTCTTACATACTTGCAGATATTTCAATCTGTGGATAAGCAGATCATCAATATTTTAGCCCAAATATCATGAAAAATGCACCAACTACTGATAAGCCAATTGTGAAAATTATACAAACATTTTGAGGATAGGCTTATCCATAGGCGACACATTTTTTCATGACACTTGGGTTAAAAATTTCAGAGTCAGCAAATTTGCCAATGGTATCTGTGAGTATATAGTTTTTCTCCAATATGCACTGACTGATTTTTCCCACCCCCCCCCCCATGGATGGAAGCGAAACGCAGGAAGCC
>JANHFM010001651.1:89986-101949 GCA_032468115.1 Grayia smithii | reverse complement strand
CAGACAACCCCTTTAAGGTTTTTTTGGCATTTTATATCTTAAATGCACTTATGTGAATTAATTAATAGTAAGTTGGAATTTAAATTTGGGTAAAAACCCATTATTATAAAAAAAATACCAAAAATTTAAAAAATTGATAAATTTGAACACAATTTTGCATTTTTTGGCAAACATGACATCTAGGAATTTTTTCAATATTTTATTTGTTTTTAGCTCTCCAAAATACATAGAAATTTGATGAAAATAATCAAACAGCTTTTTCGTCGCAGACCTGTGTAATATGTCTAAATGATGAATTCAGCTGAAACCTTTGTGATTCTAGGACAAAAATTCAACATTGCCTGAGTAAACTATTAGTGTAACAGACTTTTCTCTTTGTTTATCCTCAAAATCCACTAAGAAGCTCAGGAATCAACACATCTTAATAATATTAGGTAAGAAAGAATTGCCACCTATTCTAACAGAGAAAAAATGTCACTGCAAACTCTGCAGTTTCCACCTGTTTCAAATCAGCATACAGTTTAGCAATTATTACTAGCACAAAACACTGTAGATTCTTCAGTAGTTTTTATTGTAATATAAAAATATTTACAAAATTTTTACTTTACAAAGTACTACTGATCCCACATATTCAAATGGTTTTCCAAATATTTCTGTGGTAATATTGGCAATATCCAAGTTCACTTTTTATTAAAATTATGCTGCTTATTCTAATATAAAGTATAGCATGCATTCTTTTAGAAATGAGGATCGCATACAGTCACCGATATAGAAAACTGGTGTTTTTCAGCCTTGGCAATTTTAAGATGTGTGGCATACTGGCTGGAGAATTTGAGATGAAGTCCATACATCACAGAAGCCACCAAGCTTGAAAAACACTCTATAAGACAATCTTTGGTGTCAACAATTCTGCTATGTTTAAAAATTCAAAATACAAAGGCTATCATAATGCACATTCTTCTTTTCCACTGTCTTCTGTAGAGGTTGGAGTTTTGCCAGGTTTTACACCTTCTACCCTACTGAGCTTTCTGGCTAATATGCTGAGAACTTTGGCTTCTCTAAAGCTTCTTATAGAAAATGGCTATGAAGATGTTTGTGGTGGGCCTTATCATCTATAGTACAGCAGTTCTCAACATTGAGATATCAAGTCATTATCCTTCATTTTGGAAGTTCAAATCCCAACTTGTCTGAAAAGCAAGTCTGAGGAAGGGCCACTGTTTCCTAAGATCACTCTAATAATGGCTCACAGTAACACTGCAACCAGCAGCAAATCAGGATAGAAAAGTCAATTTCTGGCACAGAAAGTTGACAGATTTAACTGCTCACTTTCTTTTCCTGTCCACAATAGCAAACTAGTCAGGATAAGGACACTGACATGAAATATCTTCTTGCTTTCTTTCAGAAACTAAGTAGTAATTTTCTGAGATGTCACTAGAATGAATGTTTTAATTTACATTACAAATTAAGAGTAAAAGCCAAACCGATTTTGGAAGTCAGTTAAAAGTATTGAGAAAAGAGTACTCTTTTTTTTTAAGGCTCTAAATTTGCTGCTGTAGTTTTGATCTTTTCTCCAAATGAGCTGCAATGATAATTCAAAAATCGGATTAGCTTCCTTAAAGTCCAATTATATACTTCATGTCATACTGTCCAGATATACATTTAGACTGTCTTTTCAAAATGCAATCAAGGATGTGCTGAATACATTTTGTCAATATTGCCTAGAATAAGTTTTATCTTTTATTCTGTGTAACATCCTCTATAACAATAGCTAAAGAGTTCCTCCAAAAGTCTAGCTCAGAGGTGTCAAAATGAGGGCCGGATCAGGGTTGTGCTTGACCGAGGGGGACCAGGATAGGCGTGGCCAACTCGACATCACTCATGTCAGGGGCGCTTGTGATGGCCCAAGCACTCTGCCAGCGAAAATGGCCTTCATGAGCTCCGTTTTTGGTTGCAATGGCCTTCTGCAACCCTCTGCCAGCGAAAATAGGGCTGGCAGAGGCATCATGGGCTAGTCCTTTGCTGTATCCAGGGTGGCCCCGTGGGCCAGATCTAAGCATCCCGTAGGCCAGATCGATTCCGCAGGCCTTGAGTTTGACCCCTGGTCTAGCTATGTAGTTTTTATTGTTATACTAAAAAGTAAACGTAGATGGCATTTTTAGCTTCAATAATTTTTAAGTTATGAAGAGCAAAAATAAAATGCCATGAACATCTATATAAGCCTGTGTTAAATGTCCTTGGAAAAATGGAAGCACTACAGATTTGGCATATAGCTGGCAGTGTCACAGGGAGGGCTGGTTTAGGATTAATGATGTCACCTGACACTCGGAGAATCATGTAGAAGAGATGGAAGAACTGTGGGTGGAGTGAAAAGGGGGATCAGTCTAAAATCCCTATATAGCCACAAGAGAAAGTCCAAGCCTCCCCCCCCACCTTGTATGCTGATAACCCGTATCTAACTCTTACATGTTAGCTAAGAAGATTCCTGTGAATAGGCTTTTAGCAATACATTAGTTTAATTGAACCTCCACTGTGGACCTGATCTTTTGCACACCTGACAAATCAAAACATAAAACATACAAAATGGACAATCCTAAAACACAGCATCATCTCATAAAATGGAGGTTGAATGTCCCAATTATTTTCAATACTGTAGTTTTTCTGAAGAAAGCTTGTTGAAATCTACACATAAAGGAAATGCTCTTCCTCCTCCTAAAAATAAAGGGCTTATCAAAATATGTAGTAACTGCCATCAATTTAGAAGAATGTAACAGCTTCAGTTATTCATTAAGGAAAATGAGATCAGAGAGGCAGCTTGTTCTTTGCCAAATATACATAATACTGGCCATCTATTATCCATGGGAAAAAAAATTCCTGCAACACTCCTGAATGTACATTGAAATGGCATTCTTTAAGAGTGAGTTTAGAACAGAGGTCTTCAAACTTGGCAGCTTTAAGACTTGTGGAGCATAGCTGGCTGGAGAACTCTGGGAGCTTAAGTCCAAGAGTCTTAAAGCTGCCAAGTTTGAAGACCTCTGGTTTAGAATAACACAGCTTTACTTAGGTCACTTCCTAACAGTGGGGACAATTAAACAGTGGAACAACGTGCCTCCAGAAATCATGGGCATTGCATCACTGGATGTTTTTAAGAAGAGTCTAGACCATGGGTGTAAAAAGTCGTGATGTCACATGACGCTGCCGTGACAACCCAAGTTTGACACCCCTGGTCTAGACAGTCACTTATCTGAAATAGTGTAGGTTCTCCTGTTTGAACAGAGGGCTGGATTAGATAGATTAGATCTCCAAAGTCCCTTCCAGTCTAGTCTAGTCTAGTCTAGTCTAGCCTGCTGTACATTACATTTCCTTATAACAAACTGTAAACACGCAAACATATTTAATCTAAATAATAATATTGGTATAAAGCCAATATTCATTTAAATGTGGTTGTGCAAAAGCAATAGATTGCCTTATAGCAATAATGTCTGAGATTGCTGTGATATCAGAAGATATGTTTGTATGAGAAGCTGGTACCTATGTGAAAAAAGAAGCTAGACAGGGTAATCAAATTATCATCCACACAACCACCTGCTTTGCCTCTCCCTTCCTTCTCTCTCTGGCCACCACAATCATAATACTGAAATGCAAAACACACAGTTCTTCTCCAGTGCCAATGGAAGGCAACATCACAAGTCAAGAGAAAATGAAGAATGAATTCTGGAATCAATCATTCAGCTTTCCAAGATGGCCAGAAGTTCCATAGTGTTATGGAAACAAGTTTGAACAACATTAAAGAAGTATCAAGGGTTTTAGCCATTTTATTCAATGGAATCCTCTTCCCGTTCTTCATAACTTTCTTCCAAAATCTGAAATCTAATTGTTCATCTTGTACTTCTTCCATCAGTCAAAATCAATGAAAAAGCGTTTCATGTAGCTGACCTGGTGATAATTTCAGATTTTTTTTTTCAAAATTATCAAGAATGGTACAAGTTACCATAGTGGCACCATATGAACATATATACTTCTAAAATTAAACTCTTTATTAACTCTTCTCATTTATTCAGAAAATTCTAACAATATTAATAAAGCAAAGTATAGTGTGTCAAAGAGCTGGGACAAAATAGGGAGAGTGAGTTTTCTTCGTTGCAAATTTTGCTATATACTTTCTTCACATAGTTGATCTCAGTCCAGTTTCATCAGATTTGAGGTTTCTTTTCCTAGCAGCTCCATCACCGTTGAATTCCAAATCTGGATTATGACAGTCATCATCACTGAGTCCTTCTCCAATTCTTTGATGGGTTTGGAAAATGTGTTCGAGTGGGCGCTTCCAATGAGGCCTTGTAGCCATCCACAAAATTACAGCCCCATAGGCGACAATCAGGACACCCAGAACATTGACAAAAATAGCTTCTTCTGGGGATTGGCTATAGGGAGGTGTTTTCCTTCAGGGAAAAACAAGTTAAAATTAAGGAAACAAATTAATAATGCTCAATTAGTAAATGTCATTGTAAAAACAATTAGTGACATCCAAATAAATACTTACAGACTAAAAATAAGTTTTTCTGTAATTCCCATTAGGGCTGTGGCAATCACTGTTCCAAAGATGAGAAGACCTGAATATTTGTGTATTGGCATAACAGCTGTCCGAAGAGAAGTCGGGGCAAAGGGAAGTAGGAAGACCACAAAGCCTAAAACAAGCTGGTACACAGATAACACTTAGTAAATGGCAACGGTATACATTATTTTAAAAACAAATATGAAAATAAATCTTTATGAGGCAATGCTAAATTTGATTCCTGAATTATCTGCTGAAATCTTTGGAAACCCATGGGATATTTTATACCACCCATCACAGAATGATATAAAAGCTATAGTTAAAAATAAGCTAAAAACCAATTAAAACAAAGTTAAAAGGGAAAACTGTGTAAGCTAAAAGGCAGAGGGAGAAGCTTCAGCCCATCAAACCACCATCCCCGCCCCCCAAAATTGCATTCTTGGACCCTAGGGGCAGTTGGCAGGGCCTGGCCTGGCCTTGATATTCATCTGGAAGGCCAAGAATCTTATGACTGATCTAAACAGACAGAGCAGAGGCTATTTCTTCTTTTTGTTATGATTTAAAAAATTTCTTGATATTTCTTTTATTTACCTTATTTCTTTTATTTCCCATTTCTTTCATTTATCTTAACACAGTAAATGTTTCTTTGGTGTTAAATTAATATCTATCTGTCAGTAGTATTTCCCACTAATTTTAACCATCTTAAATTGTTACTCTAGCCAGGAAGAACAGGTAGTCCTCGACTTATAACAGTTTATTTAGTGACCATTCAAAGTTACAAAAAAATGACGTAAGACAGTTTTTCACACTTATATTACAGCATCTCCACGGTCATTTGATAAAAATTCAGTTGCTTGGCAACTGGTTCACATTTCTGACAGTTGCAGTGTCCCGGGGTCATGTGATCAGCTTTTGCAACCTTCTGACAAGCAAAGTCAGCGGGGAAACCAGATTCACTTAACAAGCGTGTTAGTAACTTAACAACTGCACTGATTCACTTAACAACTGTGGCACGAAAAATCTTAAAAAGGGGGGCAAACGCAATTAATAAATGTTTCACTTAGCAACATAAATGTTGGGCTCAATTGTGGTCATAACTTGAGGACTACCTGTATGGCCATTTTTATTTACAATCGTTTTTGCCTGCCCATTCCTGAGAATGTGAATTCTCAGACTAGAGAGGAGCTTGATACTAAGGAATTGGGAACATCTGCAGAATTCAGTGACTGGTTATGAGTGGATAAAGGACTACGTTTTTATATTCCCAATCAAGCCATCTGATACGAAGTACAGATAAACAAACATAAATTGCATAGCCTGTGTGTATTATTTTGATATGCCTGGCTGCAAAATCTTGCATCTTATGAGCCATAGAATCAGAATAGACACTCCCTAAAAATACTGCCATTAAATATGTGGCCTTGGGTCACAACCCTGAAACTTGGAGTGGCTACCAGTACCAAATCTTTTGCCACCTTTTTAAAAATGTGTGCTTTCTACTACAATGAGCAATTAGCAAGCTGCTCAGGACTACAATCATCCTTTTGGACCCTATCCTCTTCTCTAAGTGGATTTAGGGAAGACGTAAGGATGTTTTGGATCTCCAAATTCTGTTGAACTAAATTACATTCCTCACCATTACCATAGAGCTCTTCTAGAGGGCAATGGCTTCCCCAACTTATATATAAAAATTTTACATTAAATGATATACTGTACATTTCCTTCCGTCCCTACTATTAAAAACAAGAAAGTCTGAACGTATTTCTAGGATACCTTGTAAAAATTATATGAAAAACACTCTACAAAGGTGGTAAAATGAAACATTTCCGAATATAGAAAGAGCAGCATTCTCAAAAATTTAATAAAAGCTGGAGAACCAAAAAGTTCCTTACTAAAAGTACTCAAAATAGAAAGATTGTTTTCAGAGACTACTGAATCCACAAAACAACATGTATAATATTGTCTTTTTAAATTTACCTCTTATGAGAAAGATCCTCTTACAATACTTTTGCTGGCTTTATTTCTTGGCAAATAATTTGTCTCTTCTCGTATTTTTTAAGAAGCTAAACAACTGCCTTTATGTTTAAGTGTTATTTTACAATCTGCAAGATATTGGCAAACTAGTTTTTAAAATTGCAATTACAAAATGTTTATTAAGAAAATATTTTTAGTTTCTGGATAGATTTCTGCAGCAGAATGCCAATTGCTTAGAGGTAAAATACCTTATATCTCTTATTTTGTTTACAATGAACTCAAAGATTAATGAAGGATCCAATCTGGGTCAGTCACTGTGGGCAATGTTTTGCCCTCCAAGCTTTGGGGCTTGTGCTGGAGCCCATCTTCAGGGAACTTCTCTCTACAGGCTCCGGCATAAGCCTGAAAGCTTGGAAGACAAAACCTCAGTCCCGGTGACCAACCCAGATTGGATCCTATAACATTATCCAGGGACACGTATATTCGCCTTCATTCGACAAAGGTTAATTTATCGAGTTGTAAGGTTTATGTCTAAGAACTGCAAAATATAAAATCCCTTGTTAAAATTAATGTATACACAGCACATTTTGATTGAAGTTAAAATAATCTTATTATGTTTTTAAGTATAGTTTATAAATGACATCTAACCTGTAGAGCAAAAAGAATTACAGCAGTCAATCCAATCCAGCTGTGTAGACTGTACATGTTAGGAATCTTCTTAGCATTATGGAAATCAAAAACAGCCACCAGGGCAATAATAGCAAGTGTCAGAGCAACTGTATGTAACCCTGCATGAATCAATTTCATCAGAAATTTGCTGCATTTCCAGGTCCATGGTAACCTGTATACAATAATTGCTGCAATTGGGAAGTAAAGAAGAATTCTGAAGGTTAAAACAAAACAAAACAAAACTAACTTTATTAGGAACATTAAAACTGTTCTTGCATTATTCTAATGACATGCGACATTTTTGAGAATTTCCTTCAACAAATAGGTCACGTTTTCTCATTTTACTGTTTATCCCTTTTCTGAGGGAAAAAAATTCAGATTAATTGGAAACTAAAATATTGACACACACACACACACACACACTTTTTTAAATGATCTTGTTTTAGAAGAAAAAGGGTGTATCTCAGAGACAGAGTGATAAAGTTCCTAAGATTTTGGAGACTGACTGGCAATCATGCTAGATTAGATAGATGGCCTGATTCAACACATTGAACATAAACTTTTTCTGTGTTTTTTTTTTTAATTAAAATTCCTGGCTCAGTGTGCTCCTTCTAAAGCAGATTCAACCAATAAAGTTGGCTCTTGCTTATATATTCTGGGATGGTTTACAAATCCTGAATTCTTGGGATTGACAAACCAGAATCTCCAGTTGTGACAATTTACTAAACTGTTTGGGTGAAATCAGCTATGTGCACACTGGAAATCAGATAGCATGTTCATCTTTCATAAACAACAAGGAACTCTATTAAAAAACAAACAAACCTGGTCCACATTTCACCTTAAAAAGGCAGAAATAGGCAATCTGTCTGCATGATAACCTCACTGGATTATGCATAGTAAGTAAATGGCTACATTCTAGTAGTGGATTGGGCCAGAAGAATTTTGGGGGACTTTAGGGTAAAAATAAATGGCTTAACCTTCTGCAAATAGGTTCCTTAAGACAACATAGCAAAATATGCAAAAAAGGAAGGAAAACTATTTACCCATTGAGATGAGGAAGCTGGGGGGAGGAAGCTGCAGAATGGAACCTGATGAATCACTGTCATTCTTCCACTAAAATTTACAGGGGTGGAGTTACTTTTTAACCCCATTTTATTATTTTTATAAGTAACTCAGGGTGGCAAATATCCCTAATATTCTTTCCTCTTATTTCTCCCACAACAATCCTGTGAGGCAGGGGTAAAATGCTCCCGGATCAGCCGATCCAGTAGCGATGGCGGCGGGTGATTCGGAGAACTGCTAAGCAAAAATCCCCACTTGCCTGCTTGTTCCTTCTTTCCTGGCTCACTTGCTTTCCTGCCTTGCTTCGGCAATTTGCAATCAATTGCATCAGCTAGCAACTGAATCTGCCTGCCTGCAATCAATCTCATCAATGAGCAACTGAATCTGCCTGCCTGCGATCAATCTCATCAATGAGCAACTGAATCTGTCTGCCTGCCTGTCTGCCTTGTGTATTCAATTGTATGTAAATGGTTTTTTTTTGGGGGGGGGAGAGCTTTAAAAAAAATAGTTAATTGGTTTTTTTAAGGAGTTTTATTATATTTTTTTAGACATAGCAATTTCAAGTTAAGGAAGTTTTAAATTTAGCTGCTTTTATCTAAAAATATAAATAAAATAAAATAATAAAATGAAATATTTGTGCAGCTTTCTGAGATTTGGTGTGTTTCTGTGGTGTTTCACTCTAACTACACAAACACAAAATCTCACAAAGCTGTACGTGGCATTTTGTGTGGAAAAGGTGTGAAGGTTGGTTTTTGAAATTTTTGTGGCTGTGTGAGGTTCCTGCTTGTTGCAGGGGCCATTTTGGGTCACGTGCAGCTGGTTTTACATTGTGTGTGAGTCAGTTGTGTTGTGTTGTATGTGTGTAAAGTATGAAAGTTGGTTTTTGGTACCTCTTATTGTTTTGTGTACTTTATTATTTTTATTATTTATTATTATTGGCCACCCCCACCCGGTCATCTGACCACCAATCCACGCCCTCCAATTAAGTAGGAAATGTGGCAGGCCTGAAGATTCAACGAAAAAATGGCTTCCAGGCCTGACTCACTTTTTTCAGCGTTGTTGTAACTTTGAACAGTCACTAAATGAATGGTTGTAAGTCAAGGACTACCTGTAAAGATTTTTAATAAGAGAGAGAATGGGTAGTCTAGTAGTCATACCCACACCATAGTACTTCTCTATTCTAACATAGTAAAGGACCATACTGGTTAGTTTAGGGGTAAAATCTAATTTTTTTCCCTACCGGTTATGTGTATGTAAAGGTCTCGGCCAACCAAAGCCATGAAGGAGGGTAGGGTATAATATCCAGCGATGACTGTGAAGTATGGAGGCTGCAACTTGGAATGTAAGCTTGAGGGACATGAATTATGCAATGAAATTATCCAATTAATTTTCCAATTAACCAGTGAAATGCCTTGCCTTGTAGGTGGGTTGCTACCAGTTTGCCCCGGATTGGGCAAACCAGTAGTGGCAGCAGCGGGAGGCTCTGCCCATCCTTCCAGACATCTCTGCGCATGCGCAGAAGCTTCTACAGAAGCATCACACCCACACGTGAGCACACGCGCGCCCATGAGCGAACCAATAGCGACCGAAATTGAAACCCACTACTGCCCATTGCTGGAGGCTTTTAAGAAGAGTCTGGTCAGCCACTGGTCTGAAATGATATAGGGTATCCTGCTCAAGCAGGGGGTTGGTCTGGGAGACCTCTAAGGTCCCTTCCAATTCTGTTATTCTATGTCCTAAATGAAAGAAAAAGCAATTAGTTATGAGTTTCTGAAACTAATTGAAAGACAAAGCATGTAATGCATTTAAGTTGTCTGATTTTTGTGCGGTGAATTTGGTAAATATATTCAGGGATCTGAAGGTATCACTTTAATGGTACATAAATGTAGGTCAGAAAGTTTTTTTAAAATGGTATTATTTATCTATTGTCGGGCATACTGTCAGCACGCCAGCAGTACTGGTTAGTACTCTGCAGTCTGCAAGTTTTTGCAACATAAGAAAAACATATTTTTTTTCTCGCCTACCAAAAATGAATATTCACAATTAATTAAAGCCTATGGCCAGAATCCAAACAATACCCCAGTGAGCTACAGATGAGATTTTCTTCAACAGAATCTTCCTGTGTTATATAACAAACTGCTTTAGAAATGCAGAGTGTTTTCAATTCCGTTTTGGAACATGCCAGTTGGAGGAGATGCCAGTGTAGCAGGGATGGTGTATACTATCCGTAGCCTTTTCCTTTTCAGAATATTGTATTTCCATTTATTGTAATGTTTAAATGTTTGCTTATGGTCTGTTTTAGGGCACTTCAATTGGCACCCCGGGATATGTGTTTTTGCATATTTCAGAATCAGTGACTCTATATTTCCTGCTTCCTGAAATCTTATGATGAGCAGTTTTGACATTTGAAACATGTTTTATTAATGCACTTCCCATAATCTTTATCCCCTGGGAGACAGTTCTCTTTTCCTCTTTCTCGAAAATAGTATGTCAGACTGATAAGCTCAACGTGGCTCGGCCGATGCATCCGCAGCACAAAGTTTTGAGGCAAAGCCCAGGACAAATTCCAAAAGACTGTATGGTATAAAAGAAGTGAAGAAAAATAATTAATAAGATCAGAGCTGGGAGATGTCAAATTCATTGAAGCATTTTGTGCTTCCTGCAAAGAAAAGTGCAAAAAACAAAAACAATGCTGACACATTTTTATTTTTTTAAAAAAAATGGAAAAATACTTTTGTTGTTTCCCTGAAGAAAGGAGAATTTTCTGGGCATCTTGATAACCCAATTTGCAGCCAAGCCTGCCCATGTCTTTTATCTCATAGCGGTCTTATGCCAAAAGTAAGAAAAAGAATATACAACATAACTGGCATTTTTAAAAGACAATCTGGGGAGAATTAAAAAAAAAGAATATTCCCTGCTCCTTTCAAAAAGATATCTTAGTTCTACAGCCCCTAAAAGGATGTCCCCAATACCATAAGATTTAACTACTCTTCCCTTCTGCAAACAGATAAAAAGAGCTGTGGGTAGGGATGTAGCCTTAGAAATCTCCATTTGGGGCCTTGGAATTTCTACTTTATCTTTCTGCGGTCAGTGTTTTACAGCAATATATACAGAAATTGGGACTGATTTCCATCACTAAGTGATGCAGTCATAAAGCGCAGACATCATTCGACCACTTCACTTGGTGACAATCCCGGCAGTCCCCATTGCCGTCGTTAAGTGACAACCTCCTCACAATTTGCAATCGGCTTCCAACAACCAGTGAGGAAGCCAGAAGGAAATTGCAAGATCCGTGCAGGGAGAATGCACGAGTGGACAGGGAGGCGTGGCGTGAACACAGCAGGCTGGGGACGACATTTCCGTTAGATTTTTTTTCCCTAATAATAAAGATATGCAAAGAAAAGCAATTGAGTTGCAAAGCCATGTGCCAAATCTCAATCAACCATTATTTCCCAGAATGTCTCCTACCCCCTTGCAGCTTCAAAGAAAATGGTTTAGAAAACAAAACCAAACAAAAGGGCTGGACCCAAACACTTGGAAATGTGAGTGAGCCGAGGTGGCGCAGTGGTTAGAGTGAAGTACTGCATGCTACTTCTGCTGACTGCTAACTGCAGTTCAGCAGATCGAATCTCACCAGGCTCAAGGTTGACTCAGCCTTCCATCCTTCCAAGGTGGGTCAAATGAAGACCCAGATTGTTGGGGGCAATAT
>JANHFM010001651.1:79171-89886 GCA_032468115.1 Grayia smithii | reverse complement strand
CATTGGCTTGTGCTTAATTGTAAGCCGCCCTGAGTCTCCGGAGAAGGGCGGGATATAAATGAGATTAAAAAAAAAAAAAAGTACAGATTCCATAATTGGAATCCGAATTTTTGTGGCTAAGCAACATGGTTCTTAAGCGATGCCCAATTTTATAACCTTTTCAGGCATGGTTGTTAAGCAAATCACTGCATTTGTTAAGTGAATTGCACAACATTAAGCAAATCTGGGTTTCCCCTTTGACTTTGCTTGTCAGAAGCTGTCTGGGAAGGTTGCAAATAGGACTCACATGATTCCGGGATGCTGCAACTATCATAAATATTTGCTGGTTTCCAAGTGCCTGAATATTGATTATGTGATCATAGTGATGCCATGACAGTCTTTAAGAGTGAGGACCGATTGTAAGTCATTTGTTTTCAGTGCCATTGTAACTTCAAGGAGTTGCTAAATGGATGGTTGTAAGTCATAAGTTGTTTTATGCTTCCCACCCCACTCCAGGAGAAAGATACTACAAAATCCCCATTCTTCCCCACTCCTGGGGGAAGGATATTGCAAAATCTCCATTCCCACCCCATTCTGGGGAAAGTCAGAGGTGATATTTGCCAGTCCTCTGAACTACTCAACAATTCCATTACTGATTCTCCTGAACGTGTCAGAACCTGCTGAATAGCACCCCTGCTTATAATTTACTCCAGTCACCACAGACCTGGGTAGTGTATAAAAACAAACAGAAGGAGGAGCCAGCTGCCAAACAGGGAGGCTGTGATTTCTATCGCTCCATTTGGTGAGCACTTACTACAACCTCAATCCGTTTGTTTGGCGGACCCTTTTTGGGCCCCAAGGTCTCCTGGGGGGGACCGAAGAGAGGGGTGCTTTTGCAAATGGGCTGGCAGCAGCGGCTGCACAGCTCACAGCAAATAAACCCCGCTGAAGCTGAGTGGCAGAAAGCCGGCCCATCATGGCGACCATGGCGGCATGATTTGACAGCTGACATCTGGTCACGAGAATCAGAAGACAAGCGGGACGAAAGTAAGACGGAGCGGCTTTATGATCTCAGCGGTTTCGAAAGAGGATCTCTCGGTTGGTTGATCTTAAGAGAGATTCCCGACTGGATATAAGTGAAAGAAGAGGCCCGAAGGGAGGGAGAAGAGCGGAAAGCTCTTCTCCGCGAAGCGACAAGACAAATTCATTTGGCTTTTAAAGGGAGATCGGCAGTTGAAATATTGTGGAATACTGAGCGGCTTTGGAATATTAAAGAGGAGAAATCTTATTCTGGGTGAAGGGATTCAATACTGATTGGATTTGGATAGCTCAGAAAGAGGAAATGGTGGCGATTTAAAGGCTAGGAAATGACAGGAAGGAACAGAAAGAGTGGGGCAAGAACTCTCTGCCAGAAGAACTCTCTGGATAACACATGAGTATAATTATTTAACTGATTGCAAACAAAAAGACTTACTTTATTTTCCAGAAGTTTTACTTATACACCCTTAATACATGGAACTTAGCATATAGATATTAAGTAATAATTGTATAAAAATATAACTTTATAAATTACTTAACATACAACTGTAAGTATAGATGATGTAATTTTACATAAGCTTGTTATCAATAAATGTAGAATAACTTTTTTTTCTTAGGGTGCAGAATTCCTTTCTTCTTTGTTAAAACTTAAATCTAAATTAAGTATATTGATAATTTGCAGATTAGATGGTATATTACATAACGAAGACTCGGTTATTCTAGATTAATTTGACAAGTAAGAGCAAAATAGTTAACTGATCTATAGAAGTGATAAGTAATAGGCAAGAGGGTGTAAATAAGCTGTGGAATTGGCTGATATGTGTGTCGAAGATGACTAGCATTCCAAATTTGACAAAAATTGGTGCGAGCAGAAGGCAGGCCCCACAAACAACGATGGCTGAATTAAGCCTAGTGGGACAAAGGTCGATAGAGGACCTAATCCAAAAAGAAAGAGCTAGCTCTTTTAAGGACCTGCAATCGATATTGCAATCGATGCAGGAAGTAATGATCAAAAACCATGAAGACATCAAAAAAGAAATTGGGGAGGTGAGGAACGATACGAGTGAACTGAAAAGCAAATTTAAATTAATGGATGAAAAATTTGAGATATTCCAAACACAAATACTGAATAATGAAAAAAAGCTCCAGGAAATGGAGGAAAGAATGGGAAAGGAGGAAAAACGGGTAAATGAGATGGGTGAAAAACTTTTCCAGACAAATAGGGAATTGGAAGCTAGGATAATTCAATTGGAAATGGAAAAAAACGGAACATTATCTATGCTTCCAAAATATAAAAGAGGATAAGGGGAAGACTTACCTGAGATAATGATGGACATTTTGACGGGAGCCTTGGGGGTAGGAAAGGAAGAAATGTCAAATGACATGGACAAGATCTACTGCATTCAAACGAACTACGCGAGGAGGCATAATTTGGCCAGGGAGGTCCATGTCAGATTCCCAAAAAAAATGGTACGGGATGAAATTCTCCACAGAATCCAAGACGACCCGCTAGAGTATAGATGTCGCCAAATAATCATGCTAAAACAAATTCTGAAACAGGTGAGAGAGATGAGGCGGCCCTATAAAGGCCTAACATCTAAGTTAATAAAACATATCAATTTTAGATGGCTAACTCCGGAGGGAATAACACTAATCTGGCAGGACAAGAGGATAAGGATAGGCTCAGGAGAGGAGGCGGAGGAATTTCTGAAACTTAATTTTGGTTTGGAGGAGGCCCTGGAGACAAGAGATCAGCTAAGGGACCCCTCACAAGAACAGACAGTAATGATGGCACATACTCAAGGAAAAGGTCAAAGCACTGGGAAAGCCGAGGACAGTAACCTCATAAAAACCGGTAATGATAAAATTAAAGAAGATAAGGAAATTAGACAAACGAGAGCAACGAGAGCTAAACAGAAATAAAATTATAGATGAAGAGACTTCCCTAATATCAGTGAATGTCAATGGCCTAAATGCCCCAATAAAAAGAAGAAAGATCCTATATAAACTACAAAAGTTAGATAAACACATAACAATTATACCAGAGATCCATGTTAAGAAATCTCAGCAACAGCTGCTACTATGCCCAAGGTTAGGAAAACTCTATGTAGCATCCTCAAATAGGAAAAAAGGCGGAATGGCCATCTACATTAAAGAAAAAATTCCAGCTAAATTAATTGGCATGGATGACGATGGCAGAATTGCAATGATTGAAATAGAAATAAATAGGAAAAGGATATTATTAGTGGAGATTTATGCACCTAATGAGGGCCAATCCAAATTTTATAAAAAACTTTATAATCAGATCGCGGAACTGAATTACGGTAACATCTGTCTAATAGGAGACTTTAATGCAGTGGCGCAAAGATCCTTAGATTACAAAAGCCAAAAGACAAGGAAGGGAATTAGGAGAACACTACCAAAATCTTTCTTTGATATGGCAGAAGAATTCGGACTCAAAGATAGTTGGAGAATTAGAAATGAAGGAGTAAAACATTACACTCATCCATCAGCAAGACACCAGACGTGGGTAAGATTAGACATGGCATGGACAACTACAGAAGTGGATCTAGAAATTCAGGATATTGCAATAGGGAGTAACATTTGGGCAGATCACAACCCAATCGAAATTAAATGGAGAGGTCAAAAAAGGAGTAGGAGATGGATCTTAAAAATCCATTTTAAACCAGGAAAAATTTAGAGAGAAAATTGAGGAAGATATGAAACTTTTCTTGCAAACAAATAAAAAGGAAGACACTAATACACAAAACCTATGGGACACGGTGAAGGCCACGATAAGAGGGACTGCCATAGCGTATATGGCTAAAGAATACAAACAAAAAAGACAGATGCAAAAAAACTTGGAAGGGGAAATTAGCAAACTAGAAAAAGAAATTCAGGAGAAACCACAAAAGCAGGAAGTTAAACAAGAGCTAAATGCTGCCAAACATAAATTAAATATGATAGCGAAAGATAACCTGGCCCAACAGCTTAAGAAAACTAAACAAAATTATTTCGAAAATGCCAATAAACCCAGACGCTGCTTAGCATACAAGCTACGTGAACAAAACGAAACTGCATGGATTAATAAACTACAGGATGATAAAGGAGAATTAAAATATCAGAGAGAAGGGAAAGAGAAAATAGCATATGAATTTTTAAAAACACTTTATGCAGATAAAGAAAAACCAGACAAAACCAAGATTAGCCAGTATTTGGAGAAAGCTAATTTACCAAATATCCCAAAAGAATATAAAGATCTTTTAAATGAGGATATATCGTTATCTGAAATAATAGAAACAATTAAGAAACAAAAAAGGAACAAAGCTGCGAGCCTGGATGGCATTCCGATTGAGATATATAAGAACCATCAGGAAATATTTAGCCCTATTCTATTAGATGTTTATAACGAGGTGCTAAATGAAGCAAAGTGTCCAGTCTCATGGAAAGAAGTGAATATATTTCTAATACCGAAAGGCAGTTCAGATTTATCTCACATCAGGAATTACAGACCCATCTCATTACTAAATTCGGATTATAAAATCTTCATGTCCATAATGGCGAACAGACTTAAAACTTACCTAAATTATTTTATTCATCCAGATCAGAACAGGTTTTTGCCAGGCAGAAATATTAGAAACAACATCAGATTTATATCAAATATACTGAAATACTATGAGTCCCATAATGAAAAGCAATTGGCATTGGTCTTCCTAGACGCACAAAAAGCATTTGATAATGTACACTGGGACTTTATTTTACATCAACTAAAGATTATAGATTTCAGCAACAAATTTATTAATATGTTCCAAACCATTTACTCCAAACAAAAGGCCAAAATTATAATTAATGGGAATGTGACACATAAATTCCCAATCGAAAAAGGCACTAGACAGGGATGTCCGCTTTCGCCTTTAATATTTATTCTTACCTTAGAAGTTTTAAATAGGAACATTCGAGATGATAAGGAAATTAAAGGTTTGTATATAAAGAAAGAAACATACAAATTACAGGGGTACGCGGACGACCTTGTCTTTATTTTAGAAGAACCAAAACAGTCTGGAGAACGTCTTTTGGAAGTATTGGAGGCTTACGGGGAAGTTGCAGGTTTGAAAATTAATAAGGAAAAAACATCATTGTTAACAAAAAATATGACAGAGGCTGATAGGATGGAATTAGAATCTAATTTGAAAATTTGGATAAATAAGAAAATTAAATATTTGGGAATAAATTTAACGGGCAGATGCTCTATTTTGCAAAAAGATAATTATGATAGGGTGATTGAACAAATTAGACAAGATTTGGAAAAGTGGTCCAAACTGCAATTGTCACTCTTGGGAAGAATAGCCACTATTAAAATGAATAACCTCCCAAAAATTCTATTTCTATTTCAGTGCCGATTACACTTAAAAAAGATTTCTTCACTAACCTCAACAAAATAATAACAACCTTTATTTGGCAGAAGAAAAAACTGAGGATAAAATTAAAACTGCTGCAAGATGCAAGAGAAAGAGGGGGCTTTGGCCTCCCAGATTGGAAAAAATATAAACAGGCAGCAACCCTAGTTTGGATTAAGGAATGGATACAATTAAAAAATCTGAGATTATTAACTTTGGAAGGCCACGATTTGCAAACGGGATGGCATGCGATTCTATGGGAAGGAAAATACAAAAGCTACCAATACTTCCAAAGACACTTTATCTAGACACTTGGCTTCTCACCCAGAAAACAAATTATTTACAAATGCCTAATTGGGTCTCACCACAAGATATATTTCTCACCCTAATTTCAGAAAGCCAGGAAAGGCCATTACATATAAGAATCTCTTAGATGAAAAAGGGAAATTGAAACCGAGGAACAAATTAAAAGATGAAGACATTAATTTGGAATGGTGGGAATTCCTCCAAATTCAGTCCAAATTCCAAGAGGACAAAAAGAGGGGAGGTATGCAACTCATAGAATCTGAACTGGACAAAATTTTAATTAATTCGGAGGGAAAGGAGATCAAAAGACTTTACTATTATCTCCTTGAAAGAGACATGTATGAGGAACAGGTAAAAGATACAATGCTTATGTGGAGTAAATGGTTTGGATACAATATTGAATTAGATGAATGGCTAAAATTATGGGATATGAATATCAGAATAACATTGGCAGTCACTTACAAAGAAAACCTTTACAAAATGTTTTACTGTTAGCACATCCCACCAACGAAACTGGCAAAAATGAATAAAACAATCTCTCCGCAATGTTGGAAATGTGGGAATGGTATAGGATCATTTTACCATATGTGGTGGCAATGCCCAAAGACTCAAAACTTTTGGCTTCTAATAAAAAAATGAGATCTCCAATTGAGATAAGACCTGAATTCTTCCTACTGGGCATAATTAAAAATAATTTGAATAAAAATGAAATATATTTTGCACTCCACTTTCTGACAGCAGCGAGAATAGCCTTTGCACAGAAGTGGAAAAACTGGGAAGTTCCATCAGAGGATGATATCATTCAAAAAATCTACTTTTGTGCAGAGATGGACAGATTGAGCATCGAACTGAAGGACAAAACAGACTCATATTTTTATAAGATTTGGCAAAAATTTTATACTTGGCTTGAAAGAAGGAAACGTGTCGAGGAACGTCAGAATGAACTAAACATTGAATAATATATACAATATAATATAGAAAGCGTCTTTTATTATACTTAAGCACTAGTCTATTAACAAAGAAACATTATAAGTAAGATATGTAAATAATTGGGTGACGTGTATACCGCAGAAGTCTAACTGCGTCCATTGTATGTATATATATGTATGGTTTGTTTTTGTGCGTTATTTCTCTTTTTAATGTTTGTCTATAATAAAAAACTTAAAAAAACCAAAACAAATAGAAACCCTAACTTCAGTATCACAGTAATCCCCGATCTTAAAGGATAAAACACACCTGTCAAATTATTTACATCATCACAGGCTTGCAATAGTTTGTATGTTTTTCCATCCAATTTTTTTTACTGGCATGAATAATGTATAGATAAAATAATATTAGGAGCAACATACTGGATATATAACAGATATTGCGTATGTAACAATGGGAAACCAAAATAAAATCCAGTTGAATAGTGGAAAAAAATCCCTTAAGAATGTTAACTTCCGTGTTTCCCCCAAAATAAAACCCTGTCTTATATTTTTTGAACCCCGAAATAAGCGCTTGGCCTTATTTTCTTATTATTTTGGGGAACGTGGAACAAGATGGGGCTCCTCTTGCTGTCTTACCTGATTTCCAGCTCTGCATTTAAATATTTTTGGGGAGGGCTTATTTTTGGCGGGAGGCTTATTTTAGTGCATGTACTCAAAAGCCCGATTGGGCTTATTTTCAGGGGATGTCTTATTTTCGGGGAAACCAGCATATCTGCTTAAAGTGCCATTCTAACCTCAATGAATGAATGAATGAATGAATGTGCATGCATCCCTGTGTGTGTGTGTATATGTGTGTATGTGTTTGCGTGTCTGTATAGAGAGAGAAATAAAGAGAATTAATAAGATCAGGCAATAATGGGATGGGACACATCTAGCGACTATATTTGAGAATATGTCGTGTACATTTTTCATTAGTAGTAGCTGCCATGGTGACATAGCCACTGGCAACACTCCAGGAAGCAAATTGGGCCTTTTTGTTCCCCTTTATCCTGAGAATGCACACTCCTACCTCTCTTTGTATTTGTTTATGGATAGGGAGTGTAATTTCATACAAAACTGCAATGTACATTTCTTTTCTAAAAATATCTGATTTCCAAAGGTCTTCTTGTATAAATGAATATAAAATCAGGGAGCCATTGTGCAGCATGTCAGGAGGAAGAATCAATTCAGATCTGGCTGTGAGCATGACCAGATGCCAATGGGCAAAGTATAAAGTTTCTAGTGCCTGGCATATTGCACACTGTAGTTTAAAAGATTTAGCAGTCACGCCTTCTAACAGGTGAATGATAAATTGCACACTTAATTTACAAGTCCAAATCTGATTTCCTATACTTATCAGAAATTATAAACCTCATATAGTATCAGTACTATACACTGTATGTGTATTAATTTTTAGGGTTTTTTTTCCTACTAGAGTTTTTCTACCATTAAGACTCCTTTCTTTTGCCATTCATATTACTTTACCAAGTGTTTAGTCCCTAGCTGGGTTTTCCTCCCATTACAGTATTAAATCTATTTTAAATAATACAAAAAGTAGCATTCAGTACAAGATCATTATAAATTATAAGGCATTCTACAGAGCTGATTCCAGCATCATCAGTGAAATAAAATTACTCTTAAGCTTTCACCAACTAGAATCAAGACGGTCAAATACATATTAAGACAACAATCTCACAGAAACTGACCTAAGCGTATAATCATCAGAACACAATGGGGTTTTTCAATAAAGCAGACACTATGGTTTCTTTTGCACCATCCCGATTAGTCACGCTTGTAGCAATGTTCCCTCTCCCCGCTCATATTTACAACTGCTTGCGAAAGTAGCATTTTCGAGTTGTGACGTTTGCGGTTTTCAACTCGGGTAAGGCGTCTGTTCAACAGTCGCCGCAGGGAATTAACGATTCCAAAGCCATTGCTATGAAAAACGCAGAGTCACCGAGGGAAATAAACAAAACAAAAACACGGAGGCCTGAATACCCCACGCCCTTCTTGCTCTGGACGAGATATGATCAATTATACGGGTAAGCAGAAAAGCCGAGGAAAAGAACATGCACGTCGCGACAGTCCGCTTTCGGAATCTGGCTGGCAGTTTTGGAACACCTCTTTCTTAAGTGTGTTTACCCAGTTGGGTAATGGAAGCGTCTGCAAAGCAAGCTCGGGAAGCACCAAGGACTCCCCCACTCCAATTCCAAAACTCAAAATGACACCTTAGGTGGGACGCAATGGGAGCGAGGCTTGCTTTCTAGCTAAAAGACGCCAACAGGCACCGTTCCCGGGCCAGCGGGTCTGGAGAGCCTGCTTCAGAACCAAGGAGGCGGAACTGGGATGTGGCGGGGGTGTGTGTGAGTGTGGGGGGGGGGGAGGCAGATCAACAGGTCCGCCAAGACAGGAGAATTCCTGGAATTCTTTGCGGGTTTTCCCTCATCCTGGGAAAGGTCCAACTGCACGGCCAGCGACGAGAGAAATTTGCTCATCTTGGAGTTGCGATCCTAAACTTGCGAGCGCCGGCTTGCCACCAAGCCGCCTTTTGAGGTTGCAGTGGTAACCCGAGGCGGGAAAGCTGACGACGCCTGTCAGTGTGCCAGAAGCCGCCGCCGCCACCACCACCACCACCCACGCATACACACACGGGAGCTAACAAACCCGCATGCCATGGAAGTTCGCTTCCTTCTATGTGCGCTTCTATGTGCGTTTGCAGGCAAAAAAACCCAAAAGAGCCTCTTCTCGTGACCTCCTCCCTCTTCACCCTCGGCCCCGATCGCTCGGCTGCCCTCCAACCCACCCACCCACTCATTCCCTCCTCCTTTACGCACCGATCCCTTGGATGAACACGAAGCCCGTGATGACGAGGACCGGGTGCCAATTGAACTCGGCCGAGTCCCCGTTCCAGGCGAGCCCCTCGCGGTAGTGGAGGACCCACACCACGGCGAAGACGACGGAGAGGAAGCCGAGCAGCAACGCGGACGCCAAGAAGGCCAGGAAAAGTTTGTAGCCTTCCATCTTCCTCCACACCAGGTCGAAACTGTGGAGGACCCAAACAAACTCGGGAGCGGGGCGGAGACGGGAGCCGGAGCGCTCGGCGTGGCGCAGCCTCCTCTTTCGTCCCCTGGAGGGAAAAAAAAGAAAAGAAAGAAAGGGGTGTGAAAGAAAGCAAAGCTATTCCTCCCACTTGGACCTGGCTGGAGAGTCACGAGGAGGTCGAGAAGGAAGTTTAGGCACCGGGCAGAGACTTTCAAGACTCGATCCTCTATTTTCTCCTCCTTATCCGCTGCTTTTCTCGGCGCCTCCTTTTCCTCCCCGGCTTCGAAATCAGCTGAACTCAAAGTTTGTGCTCCTAAATTGATCTGGCTTAAGAACCATTAGGCTCTCCAGGCGGTTGGGTTCCCTCTCCCCCATCCAGCCTCCCGGGAGGCTGCCGGCGCTGATAGCGGTATCCCAAAAGCAGCAGCGTCAAGCTCAAGCCTGTGGTTGGCTATTGAGGAATAAGCCCAAGGGAGGAGAAGGAGGCTTATTTTGGATGCCGTTTGGATTTCAGCTTCAAAGACCCACCGATCTCCTCCCCGCGGGGAACTCTCGGTGACTGGAGTGGAGTCCAACGGCTTTCTCGAGGCAACGTGAAAGTTGTAGGGTTGTCGGTGCCAAAAAGACTGTATTTGCATTCGTTTTAATTTTAAGCTCTATCTAAACTACCGTGCTTTTTGCACCGCATACAGAATAAACGTGATGGGCCCGACCGCTGATATTGTGCTTTTTTCCCCTTGTACCAGTGGTGAAATCCAAATTTTTTTACTACCGGTTCTGTGGGGGTGACAGGGAAGGATACTGCAAAATCTCCATTCCCACCCCTCTCCATGGGAAGGATACTGCAAATCCTCATTCCCTCCCCACTCCAGGGAGAAGGATATTGCAAAATCTCCATTCCCACTCTACTCTGGGACCAGCCAGGAATTTCTACTACCAGTTCTCCAAACTACTGAAAAATTCTGCTACCGGTTCTCCAGAACCT
>JANHFM010001651.1:24064-35436 GCA_032468115.1 Grayia smithii | reverse complement strand
GGGTGGTTGGTTGGCAGGAACGGAGAGATGATATAATATGATTGATATGATATGATACATGACATATGTGAAAGACATTCTTTTAGTTCACTAAGAGACCAGATTTTTATTGTTACAGATCTGTGGAGGAAAGTTGACCATGTTAAACAGCTGAAATGTAATATGCCAATGTATAATTCCAGCACAATGCATCATGATCATGTACATAGACAGATTTATGAGTTCACAGGCATGTGTGTATGTGTCTCTTTCATATTCAAAATGACAAACTGCACAATGAAATCAGCCCTGTGCTTTCCATCACTGGGCATTAAAGAATGGGCAATGTGTGAAATCTCCCCCCCCCAAGAAAACAATAGAAAGATAACACACTGCAGAGCCATTCAGATATTCAAACACTACCATAGACTGTTAGAAGAGGGCACTGGAAGGGACATCAGCCTAGAATCTCCTGGAACATTCAACAAAGCATAAGAATGGAACATAAGAATAGTAGGAGTTGCAGAGCGCAACAAGGCCTATTTTAAAAAGCAAAGGAGGGTAATGGCATCTAGAATATACATAGCTGATTACATATGGTGTTTAACAGGAAAAAAGTGTTGCAGAAGTTTTCAAAATAATAATTAAAAACATATTTCTTCCTTCTTTCCTTCCTCCTTCCCTCCCTCCCTCTTTTCCTTTCTACAAAGAGCACATACAGTGGTCATGGGAAGAAGAAAGGCAGACCTAGGAAAAAGATAATAGAAAATTCAGGACTAACAACTGCCAGAAGTCCAAGGTAAATTTTCCTAAGAAAAATTAACGTTGCAGTTCGTCTATTCTTCCCACTTCCACTCCCGACCTCACAAACTTCTCTCTGATGGGTCTGTACATGGGATCTGATTGAAAGAGGTAAGACTACATAGATTCTCGACTTGTTCCCCCTACATTTAGTCATTTAAAAGACAATAAGAAGCAATTTCCGCCAAGCTTTATCAGAACAGGCAAGCAAATTGCACATGTCTGGCTCCAAGCCCCCTTAATTCTTCAGCACCCTATTTTGGGTGGTTCCCAAACAATTATTTTCAGCAATCTTCCACTTGTCCATAAGCTAATACTGGCAAACCAACAATGCCACTTCCATAGCCAATCGCTGTCTAAGTCTGCTTTAGCCCTTTTAGCCATCACCTCCATTTCTAATCTTTTGCTGTTCAAGCTTTTCTTTCCCAGAGTCCTTTCTGATGGTGTTTCACTCCACCTCTAATGCCAGTGTGGCATCCGACATTGGTCCAGTCCATCTGCAGCTCCTCTTTCTCCTATGACAGCTTTCCTATGAGAAGCTAAACTAAACATACTCTCAGCCCTTTATCGGCAAAGTGAGTACAGCCTGTTTTATTTGGGTGTCTGCTGCAAAGATGCATGAATATGTGAAGAACCAGCGGGATGCTTTGGCAGAGAGCTGGCTCATCACAATTTTGTTTTACAGGTTTTTTTTTTTTATCTGTGTGGAGGGGGAAAAAAAAGGGGGGGGAAGGGTGGAAATTGTCACATCTCTCTCACACATATCTTTCCTCCAGAATTAATAGATTTGGACTTGATAAATTTTGCATATTAAAATGAACCAATTCTCTTGTGCTAATTCTATATTGTTGAGATCTTTTATGTGGCTGTCATTGGGGGAATCATTTAGAGAACAGAGAAGTAGAATCTAAATAAGGTACAGACATAAATGTCATGTGATCCAGTTGTTTTTGATGCTGTATGCTTATGTGAGAGAGAAAGCTGGCTTAGCATTCAATTCTCCACCTGCAGTCTAAAGTAGCAGAGTCCAACAAAGATTTAAAACATTTCCATTTGCACAAATTCTCTCCCAAAATGGTTTTCCCCTCTTTTACCTCAATCCAACTACTTAGCCCTATATGCAAGCGTGCATGTTCTCCTACACTCTCACAGTGAATGGATGTTTGTAGATCTTTTCTCAATTAATGTAAATTGACTCTTTGGCTAAATAAAGAAGGGTAGGTGTAATTAAAACCATCTCTCCTATTTCCACATTCTTCTCATAGCCGAAATGCTTTGAGACACTTTGTGGCTTTCCTGTACACAAAAGCCAGGACAAAGGCTGATCAAAGTATTGAACCCAGATGAGATTTTATTTAAAATGTTTCCTCAGTGATGGGCAATTCCAGAGACCTCACTATTTTAACCTCACTTCTCCACTGAGTCAACTGGGATTATTTTTAGGCAACACATGTAAAAAAGCATCTTTCTGCTTTGCAGATCAACTATTTTACAACTCCTACAAAAGTGAAAAGAATTGTCTCTTAGGAATTGGAAGAAATGATCACAGAAGACATGAATAGTAGCTGCAAGCTGTTACTGTTTTCATCAGAATGAAAAGCACTGTTGTGCCACAAATTGTGCCCCTTTGGGGCATACATGTGATACTTAAGGAAAAGGGGTTGGGCTTGTGCAGCAATGCTACTGATGTCACTCTGATTTTCAAGCCTCCCCACAAACGAGGTGTATGAATAAATAATGGAACAACAGAATAATGGAAGGGACCTTGAAGATCTTCTAATCCAACCTCCTGCTCAGTCACGAAACCCTATACCCAGAGGTGGTGTTCAGCAGGTTCTGACCAGTTCTGGAGAACTGGTATTGGAAATTTTGAGTAGTTCGGAGAACCGGTAAATACCACCTCTGACTGGCCCTGCTCCCATCTATTCTCTGCCTCCCGAGTCTCAGCTGATTGGGAGGAAATGGGGATTTTGCAGTAACTTTCCCCTGGAGTGGGGTAGGAATGGAGATTATACAGTATCCTTCCCCTGCCACAACCACCAAGCCATGCCATGCCCACCAAGCCACATCCACATAACTGGTAGTAATTTTTTTAAAAACCCACCACTGTTTGGGACTGTAAGTCAGTTCTGTAATTTCTATAAGGTCATTTCATTCCCTCTTACCTACCCAGGATTTGTTTTTGATATTTATGGTCCACATTATAAAAGCAACATGTTATTTATTGTGATTTGGTAATTTTTCAAAGAAGATAACGGATCCCCAAATAGCAGACAGAGCAAACTGTTTCCTGTTTCCCAAGTTAAAATTATCTGAAAATGATGACTTTCCAGTCAACTCAGACAGGTGCTCTGCATGCGCAGGATTTTTTTTTCAGTGAGAACAATGCACAACAGCACATCTATAGTTAGATGCTTTGCTCATATGCTGCATAAGAATGGATCCTTTCTGAAAGGCCAAATTCACCTTAATAAAAATAGCCATGTTTGTTGGCCAGTACAGGAAAGCAAACTTTTGAGTCATTACAATACAAGGGATATGTGGAAGAGTGATTATGTAACCCTATAATTTATGAGTTGATAGAAGATGCATTGTGTTCAGATACCTTTGTGATATACAGAGGTTGAACAGTTATATATCTGGGAATAATTCTACAGAGTCCCTGTGCTAATGAATATTTAGACTATTTAGTTAAGGCAAAATTCCCTTCGTTTATCTTTATAGGAAAGGTTTTCCATTTGGGGGGCCAAGAGCCATCCTGGATAGCATAACAGTAGCAGAATAAAAACTAGATGTGACTTCCTTTCATTTAGATCGAAAACATAACTAACATTAAATAGCATTAATACAATTTTTCCAAGGTGATGTGATGTGATATAATGTAGTCTCTCCGTCCGTCCATCCATCCATCCATCCATCCATCCATCCATCCATCCATCTATCCATCCTCTATCCCAGATTGAAAATTGGTTTGATAGCAATTTTTGGATCTGTTTAAACACTTTATTATTTGTTTGCTTGGATTTGTAAGGCTGTCCATCACCCAAATTACTCTAGACAGCTATGATCATTAGAAGAAAGGAAAACAATTATAGAGAAAAGGTTATATGAATCTAGACAAAACCCAAATCCTATGACAAATAATCTGCCAGAGGCTTTACAACCAATTTAAGTTAATTCCCGGTTAGAGGCACAAACATATTTTCAAAGACTTTAAAAACTGATGTCTGGGGGCAATCTTTTTTCTAGAGGGCAGGTGCTAAAACTTTTAATTCTCATAGTCACCCAGTTGAAGGGTTTATTTTGTACTCCTGATCTCCCACCTCAGTTTATCGAGGTCCCCCCCCACCCGGGTACTTGATTATACTTCCAAACAAAACAATAAGTTATATATTATTCATTTTTAAGGATACCTAATCTTGAATTCTATTCTTGAGAAGAAATCATATTTTTCTACAGGTTCATTAATTTATAGCATACTTTAATTGTATGATTATAGTATGGTGAGCTCCAGTTACTTGTCCCAGCTTCTGCCAATCTTGCAATTCAAAAGCACATAAAAAATACAAATAGAAAAATAGGGACTTTGGTGGGAAGGTAACAATGTTCCATGCGCCTTTGGCATTTAGTCATGCTTGCCACATGACCACGGAGATGTCTTCGGACAGTGCTGGCTCTTCAGCTTTGAAACGGAGATGAGCACCACCCCCTAGAGTTGGAAACAACTAGCACATATGTGTGAGGGGAACCTTTACCTTTATAATTGTTTTAATTTTTTTTTTTAATTTAAACAATTTTAAAATCAAATCAGGTGGACCACTGATTCTATTGGATGCCATATTATGAACCGGTCAAAAAACAGACTTTCTGCAAACCACCAGGTCTTTCTGTGACCTATTCTGAACAGTAGGAGTCATCCTTTTCTCAAAAGAAGAGAGGAATCACAAGCCACGTTGGAGCTAAACTATGGTTAGCAGCAGCCATGCCATGCAAATAAACGTAGAAAATAGTTTGCTAACTAGAAATTGTGTAAAATGGATCTTACTTTTGAACCAACTTCTTATTTATTTTCCTTATTATACGAACAAGACCTCAGGTCAAAAAAGTGTCTAAAAAGAGCCTCATGGGTTTGTGTGCGTGTGTGTGTGTGTGTGTGTGTGTGTGGCATGTGTGTGTGTGTGGACTTCTGAACTTCCTCCAGTTGTGATAGATGGAGACTGATTCATTTCAAGAAAGGATACGCTGAAACATAAATTGTAAGTGCTAAAGTGAGTACAATACAGCTAAAAAAAAGGTTTCCCCCCCACAGTCCTTATAGGTCTCATTAAGATGAAAATTACATGAAGTACTGTGTGTCATTACCAAGTAATTAGTATAGTTGGACAAGAAATCACAGGTGTAGAGGGCCACCCCTCAAGAAGTGTACTGAAATGGATGAATCAAATTTGAAACGATCATGCAGACATCTTGCCAAATGGTTTCACCATATATGCTATGTTGTGATTTGTTAAAGAAACAATCAGCAGCATAATAGTAATATGAATAGGCCTCCATACTGTTTCATACTGTTCCCCTCTCCCAATTTCCCTTGCAACAGCACCCTCATGTTAAGCTGGCTTGACAGAGAGTATCAAAGCCCAGTATCACCAAGTGAACTTCTGTTGCAGAGTAGATTAGAATCTGGGGTTCCCCAGTCCTACCCCAAATCTTAACCCAGCACTCCCCAACCTTTTTGGATCTGTGGACCAGCAGCAGTGATGCTGGGGAGGGGATGGTTATGCGCGCACAACCTAATCCCACACATGTACAAATAAAGCTTTGTATGCTCGCCTACCACTTACGTGGCCCAGTTCCCAATGGGCCGCGGACAGGTACCGGTCCATGGCCCAGGAGTTAGGGGTCCCTGCCTTAACCCCTATCCCACTTGGTAGCTTGGTAGCTTGGTAGCTTACCAGTCCTAAAGAAATCTTGGCTTTCTTTTGATAGAAAATTATCTTGCTTTTGCTTTCTAAAATCACAACTGTGGCTGCTGTATTCTCAAACCTTCTGCTGCTGTCAAAGGGCCTTTCTATGCAGGATTGTTGCATCTACCTACCACCACTGTTTGTGGTGAGGAACTGAAAGGATATATTTTTCTTGGTTGAGCTGCAATACACTATATCTAGAATGACGCAAAAAAATGCATTTGCGTTGCTGGTTGCAGAACTTGTAGGGTCGAGTGAATGTCTGTGGAGATTCTCAGTCTTCTAGGTCATTATTGTCTCAAAAGTGCTATATTCAAAAGGCAACTGAGGAAGAACAAAACGTTTGGTTTCTCATCCAAGAAATGTCATCAGTTGTGATGGCAGAGAGTGGGAGAATGGAAGGATAGGTACCGACAATTGAGACTGGATGGTGGAGGAATGGAAGGATAGGTTCTGATAAGATGGTGGTGGTGGGATGATGGAAGGATTGTATTTCTTTGTATTTCTTTCTCTGATCCATCAGCACCCTCCCTGAGAGCTGTTGAGGCCACTTGGTGGTTTATGTTTGCCCTCGGGGAACAATTGGTTGTGGAATCTTCTTGGCACTGCCACTAGAGCTGCATTGTAGGCTGGAGATATCTTATAAGATGTCTTATCCAAGGGTGGGCTTCAAAATTTTTAGTAAGGGCTTCTCTGCCCGGTTGCTGGATGGGTGTGGACATGGTGGGCATGACCTAGTCAGCCTCCTGCACCATGGTGGGGGGAGGGCGTTTTTGCCCTGCCTGGGATCTGGAGGCCCTCTGGAGGCCAGAAACGGCCCCGTTTCCGGCCTTTCTGAACTTCCGGTAGGCCTGTTTTTCACCCTCCCCGAGCCTTACCTGCATCCAAAACGGGCTGCGTGGGGACTCCTGGGAGGGGAGGGGTGAGCGTGGCCAGGAATTTAGGAGTTCTCTGAACTGAATCATAGCTAGAGGTTCTCACGAACCCCTACGAACCCCCAGCAGCCCACCCCTGGTCTTATCCCTCCCCCTTTGTTGAGGGAGGGGTGCTCAATGTTAAAATGGCCTCTTTTACACCTCTTTCAAACCAATGAGCCTCTTTATCCAAAATGTGGGCTTTGCTGTCTTTCAAAAGAGTGACCTTTGTGATTTCCACCTTTGGAGGGTGGAGCATTTTTGTTTACTGGTGAAGATCTGCCTCACTCCAACTTTCAGCTCAGTTCTTAAGCTAGTTTCTTTTTATCCTGGTAAAAGTTCAGTTGCTGTAGGATTTTATGAAAAGGGATTTTTAAAAACCCTGCCTTGGCAGTTTCTTTCTCTCCCTCATATTTATTTACCGATTTTGGAAATTACTGGGCCATTGCATAGCACGCAAACTAAAAATGTAGTTGAGACATCAGAGCACTTTCCAAATTCTATTTTTTGACCATCTCCTATCAGAACTAGTAAACTAGTGAATCAGTGATAATAAACACAACAGTGAATCAGTTTCCAACAGCTTTTGAGGAATTGGGAAATGGAAAATGATGGTGACATGGATAGCCTTCAATCTACATCCTATCTGAATTTTTTGACTCTCAAAATTGAACAAATATTTCGCCTCCACACACACCCATTTTACTTGTGAAGCAAAATGCACATCCCATTTAAAAAAAATTGCAATGACACTTTTTTTCCTCATTGTCAATAAAAATGCTTAATTTTCATGAAACAGATGGGAAAACATTTGGACAAATTATATTAAAATTGGTGGCTTTTACAAAAAGAAAGAACGTCTAAAGCACAGCTATTGACTTCCTGGAACTAATGACTTTAAATCCCTGTTGTTCTTGTTTTAATAATGAATTCAGTTGTTAGTATTTCTGTTTCTAGAGGCAGATCATCAGAATTTGACTTGGAGATTTCCAATATATCTTTCCATTATTTGATATGGCAGTGATGTTCCCAGTCTGTTTCTCTGTGTTATTGGCTGACAACTTCCCTGCCTTTTGTAATAATAGGACAGGGAGGCAGGGCATGAATTTGAATAGAGGACAGACAGTGGATGCTCATAACAGAAGTTTCATCAAATTTAAGCAGGCAAATTCAGACATTTGGAATACAGTTTCTAAGGAAAGAGTTAAGAGATTTGTTAAAAACAACAGATGAATTGACTTTAACAGAGACAAGAAAAATATCTCTAATATTTAATATTTAAAATATAGTAGAAATATTAAGTGGTGGTTAGTGGTTGAGAAATAAAATGAATGGGAAGGAGAGAATGTTCTATCAAAAGTTCCTCTTCCCAATACTTTTTATTTACGTTCTATTTTTTGCATTGTCTTCTGTTTGCTTTTTGGAACTTTTTAAACTTAAAGATAGGTAAATAAAATAATTTTGCCCCAAAATAAGTTGAGGAGTCTAAGTTGAGGAGTCACTATCCTCAAATTTAACAGCACAACTACATGAATTGGTTAAATACAGGGTGCTGTTTTAGTTATGGTAGATCAGGGTTGCAAACATCTATATAACCATGTGATGGTTAACCCATCTCATGGCCATCAGAATTTTTGTTGCCACTGGTAACCCCACTAAAATATACAAAAAATAGTCCTAAATGTAGTGGTTGGTGTTCATCATTTTAATTCCTTCATTTCAACATCTCCAAGTGGAATTCTATCCAAAATAATCCTATTGGTGGAAATACATAGATTTTGTTAATTTGAGGCTACAAATGGTGAGGGAGATAGAAGAGAGGGAAGTTATTGTTTTCTAAATTTCATTTTTCTCAATTCAAAAGATTTAAGGCATTTTACTACTGAGTAGTAGTAAAAAGAGGGATTTATTTTCAAAGAGATCTATTCATATTTCTCTGTAAATCTTGGAAAGCTAAAGAGAACCTTCTCGTCAGTAAAATGAGGACCCAGATTGTTGAGGGCCAATATGCTGACTCTATACACTTCTTAGAGAGGTCTGTAAAGCACTGTGAAGCAGGATATACTGTAAGTCTAAGTGCTATTGCCATCCAATCTGCATCCCGCTGGTTATATTGAGTTTCATCTCAAGAATTTCTAGCTAGCCTTGAATCCCAACACACAAGAGGTTACAGCAGGATGTCCCCCAGCTATACACTCACCTGTAGGTGAGTATTTACTTACAGGATTCTCTGATATTTTTAATTTTCTTAGATGCAAGATTCATTGCCAGCCCTACCGCAATATTTATGCACAATGCTTTTTTTTAAAAAAAAATAGCAGTCATACAAATCAATCACTTGATGAGTCAAATTCTGAAAGAAAGTCTACAGGCATGCCAGTGATTTCAGGCCTCAAGAATGCTCAGCTGACAGTCTGATTTGATTCAGGGGTTGTGTGACTAAGGTAGGGGGCTTTTGCTTTGACCTCTGAACATGTTGTTAACATTATCACTACTGATTTGCACAACCAAGGCACTGGCAGGACAGAAAGGGCTGAAAGCTGAGCAGGGCAGCTGTTCAAAAACTGCTTCAGGTCTAGGCCTGGTTGAAGGTAAATTTGATTTCCCTTCTTAAAGTTGAAGCCCAAATTAAATCAGGAAGGAAGGAAGGAAGGAAGGAAGGAAGGAAGGAAGGAAGGAAGGAAGGAAGGAAGGAAGGAATTGTTAAATGTAAGGAAAGCAAATCATACAGCCAGGGAAAAATTACTATCTACATAATTTGTGACTAAGATCCAATAGAATGAATGAATATAGAAGACAGCAATCAAGTGTTTACATAGAAAGAAACACCTTGAGGCCAGCTTTCCCCAGCTTGTCACTTCTTAACTGCTTTGAGCTATAACTCCCATCATTTTTCAACTGGCATGAAACATTTTCAGATTTGGGAACACTGCATGGCAACCAAATTAGCAAACTGAAATTAAGTATGTCTTCAATGCTGCTAGAGAATGTAGTACATCCATGGGGGGCGGGGAGGGAATAGGCTGGCTATGTATGATATTACAGATGCTAATATTATTTGCGTTGACTTTACAGATGCATCATTCATACCTGCAGCAAAGCAATTCCTAGTCACAAAGAAGATGAATTAATGCTTTAAAAACAGACTCTTGGAAGATTTCAAAGTGCAAAGCTCAAAACTGTCAGGGATGCCCAAGTTAGGTCCGATCAACCAAACAAAACTTCCCCTGTTGCTTTTCCATGCCTAGAGCATCCTTCCGATCCCAGCTGAGACTTGTCAGTCTTTGTACACTCTTTGCTTACACTAGCCTGGTGCGTGAAGACTGCACAAGCAGAAAACCATCTTAAGATGCCTTTGTATAGATTAAGTTTGATTTTCAAGGTTGCCCACTGAGAAGCCAGAGACGGGAGATAATGCCATTTCCTAGAGAAGAACGGAGGGGCCAGTTCCCTCCCCTTGGCTGTCAGTAGTCTTAGAGACATCAGGAGTGAGAATTCTTCTTTCTTTCATATTACTTTCACTTTGTCTTACTCATGCCTTGTTTGTAACAGCTGAGTCCAGCTTTTATACACATACAGAGAGAGCAAGAGAGAGAAAGTGAATGTATGGCAGAATGACTGAATATTTTTAAAAACTTATTTTGGCTTTGGATAATTCTCATCTTCCCTTAGGTAAGGAAAAATAATAGCACAGCACACACTGACACCAAAGAAATAAAAAATTATCATTCTCACTAAGGGAAAGATTAAACGTCTTTCACATGTGTTGAATAATGACACGGGATACTGAATATTGAAAAGGAACACTTTGGGGAGAAAAACCCTCTACTGACTAGTTTTGAAAATTCAAAATAATACCAGTTTGGGGACTCCACATACTGCAGAATATTTTTTAAAAAATGTATTGGTTAAAGAATGATTGGAATCTTGCACCTCTTCTCAAAGTCATCAAGGATATTATTTGTCTGAGAACTGCTGTGTCTGTAATGAATGTCCTAAGAAAGGAGAATAGATTTTATGAAGAAAGATATTTCACTCAAAGACATCCATATCACACATAAAGCCATAATGCCACCAAGTACCTTGTGGTTAGGAGCTATTCATTTATTTGGTTTATTTCTGCACCGACATACAGCCAATAAATTCTGCCTGAATCTCTGAAGCTGTTTGTACATGATGATTTATCATTTAGTGTGTGTGTGAATCCAGCCTATTCAACAAACCATGAACAAGTATATATATTTGTGGCTATATTTTCTGTGCTATATGATGGAGGTCCCCAATTAAAAGGACTGCATACATCACACACCAGGATGTGATTATTGTAATATTTTGGAAATGAAATAACAGCACATAAAAAGCCATTTCTTCAACTATTATTTTTCAGTAGAATAGATAAGGGCAAGCCTGCAGTCCTAGAAGTTGTAATATGTTATAAAGAAATATGCAAACAAAATATGGATAGGACTAGAATTTTCCTATTTTTTTTTCTGAGAGAGGAGGTGGGTTTCTTCTTTTTTTAAAACAAACAAACAAATATTTAGCCTATTCCAGAACTTAGGCGAAATTCATTTTTTCTCCTTATTTCAAAAGGCAAGAAACCAGGAATCATGTCACTGAAGCTTGTGTAGTCAGAAGAAGTTCCAGAGACTTCCTGCTTGACTTCCGGTGCCGATGACAGCCCCTTTTGAGAGCTGCCGGCACCGCCGCTTGT
>JANHFM010001651.1:13324-23964 GCA_032468115.1 Grayia smithii | reverse complement strand
CCAAGTTGCGAACCCTATCAGAGGGAGTGAGCAACTCCCCTCCCATCATAAACGATGGGGGCTCTAGATCCTGGGATAATAATAATAATTCTTGCAGCTCATGGAGGTTGAAAATAATACCAAAAATAGTATGGTCCTAGGTGAAAAGTAACCCAACCTGTATGCTTTAAAAGTACATTTGGTCCTATCTATGCTAGGTTCCAGGTAATGCACCCATTACAAATACTCTTATTTGTGAAGGACTGCCATACCTGGGCATCAGTCTAGAAAATGTTTATAGCCTAAATTAGGGACCCATAGCAGTTTCCTTCTGAAAGTTTCTCCTCCATTTGTGGCTGTTTGTTCCTATGTAGTGCAAACAGTTGAGAGAGGAAGAAAATACTTCAGGCAGCCTTAGCGTGGACTTAAGAGACCAAAGTGTATTCCAAGCAGTGACACTGTGGGAAGCATATTCAGAATATTCTGTTTTACTTTGGACACAATTTTTAGTTGTACAAAGATTCTCAGCCGGAGATTGAAAATCTGTGATTCTGCAGCATGGTAAATGATTGAGAATGATACAAGGTTTTATTCCAGCCACATCTTCTAGGGTACAGATTCTGCAGTCTACCATGGAAGTAAAGATAGTCCTTGTTTAACAACCACAATTGGAACTGGAAACCCAGTCATTAAGTGAAATAGTCACTAAATGAAACCATAACTGTGTTTATAACCTTACTTCAGCTCTCCTTTGCTTTACAGACCTGCAAAAGTTTTATTTATATATTTATTTATTACATTTATATGCCACTCATCTTGCTTTCATGCAACTCTTTAACTGCAAACACTGCTTGCAGAGGTACTCCATCGCTGTTGTAACTACAAACTCTTGCTGAATGAGGACTATCTGTCAAACTTCTTAAAGCCTACGTGAGAGAATTCATGGATAGGCACTATATACTGAGAATTTGGCATGGTTTGGAAAACTCAGTCTCTCATTTATGTACATATGGATAAACGCTATAGCAAGAGAACTTTCCAGAAATTCCTTGCCTTGCCTAAAGCCATGCTGCTCTGGGAAAGAATAGTTGCAGATTCAGCTACTTTTTTTTTTTTTACGTTTTTTTCCCCCCTGAAGATCATTTCTTGATGAGAACTAGTCACTTGCTGTTCTCCCCATCTTCCTTCGGCCAAAAGAATTGCTAGTTAAACGAAAACTCAATTGAGGAATCTTAGCCTAACTTCCAAGTGGCTTAAGTTTCTGCTGACTGAAACGTCTTTCCTGATGATACTGTCAAATATTTTTATATCGTAAGTAATTGTTCAAGTCAGTAGCCCTAATTGGATAGACGAAAAATGTCCCAGCCTGTCTGTTAGATTTCAGTATAACTCCCCCTCCCCCTCCCCCCCCCCAAGGCACTATATACATATTTGGATGAATATGGAGTTCCCTTCTAAAGAAGATATTCTAGTTGCAGAACTTCTAAGAATCTGGCCAAACACATTTAGAAACTCCTTTGCAGTTCTAGGTGTTTTATGTACTAAATGTGCAAAGGATCTGTAAATAAGCAGAGACCACATAGATCATGGGTGTCAAACTCACTGCGTTATGTTGCCGTCACGTGACGTATCGCGACATTTTTTTCCCCTTCACAGAGCTGGAGTGGGCATGGCCTGTGCGTGACGCATCTGGCTTGCGGGCTGCCAGTTTGACACTCCTGACATAGACTTTGAGATGTAATACTGGCTTGCCCATGATCTCTGTGTGTTTAGTTCTGATATAGAAATAACATCAAGCCATTATCTGTCTGTATATTTAGATGTATATCCCACCTTTTGAATACACAGTGTAAAATAACTCAAAAGCAAGCAAGAAACCAATGTTATGAATAGAAGAAAATACCATACAGAGTTGAACTGTGGACTCCTTGGTGCTCCCTGAGCTTGGCTGTTTGCTTGCAGATGTTTCATTACCTAACTAGATAACATCAGCAATGCTAATGAGTGTGGAGTTTGCTCCCTGTTGTATATAGTAGTCTGGTCTGCTAGTATTGGTGGAGGTGTGGTTTTCTTCTTGGTAGTTCCTTAATTAGAATATTGTTTTCTGCTTGATTGATTGTCTCCTGAGTAGTTCCTTCATTAGGGTTTAGGGTATTAGGGTATAACAATACCCAATTCAAGTAACTTCTAAGGAGACAAAGAAGCAGAAAACAATACCCTAATTAAGGAACTACCAAGAAAACTACACTCCTCCACCACACTGGCCAGTCAAGCTACTCTATTTAAACAGGAAGCAAACCACATGTCCACTAGCACTGATGATGTTACCTAGTCAGGCAGCGAAATGCCTGCAAGCGAACAACCACATTCAAAGAGTACCAAGGAGTCCACAAGTAGCAGTCTGATCAAAAGCAAAGTAGTTTGTTTTACTACAGTGCATATGAGCAGAAGGACTCTATAACCAATTTACACAACATGTCTTCTAGTGTTCTCCTTGATGATCATTGACGAATGCCATCATACCCAGAAAGAAGCTGTCTATAACAATATAATGCGTTACTACTTAAAAGAAAAAAGGGAAAATGAGAAGCGAAAGAAAGAAGGAAAACAACTGGTGGCTCAGCCTCAGATTCTGGGGTTGACGGCCTCACCTGGAGTGGGAGGTGCAACGAATCACTCAAAAGCAGAGGAACATATTCTAACAGTAAGTTATTCAAGATCATAGAACTGTGGCAAATATTTTACAAGAGCAAACTTTATCATTGCTGATTATAAAGTGTGAGATCCTATTTGGAGCACGGAATTTACTTTCACGTACGAAATTGGTCAATCTTTAAGGAGTTATTACCAAAACTGCTAAGAGTTTGCCTATGTTTGAGTGATTCTACAAGGAATAATATATATAATTTTCTTTTATTTGTTAGACGGACATCCCAGTTTTCCTCTTGGAACTTAAGGATGTATGTATTGAAATTTTGGACTTGGCAGGATCTGAGAGACCAGCCATGGAAGTATATAAATAATGATTCATAATTTGGTGGGACAAAGACTGTGGCTCATTTCAATTGTATAATCAATTTTTTTTTTTGTAAACAAGTTTTATTAAAAAATTTATTTCATCATACATATTTTATGAACAGAGTGTTAACCGGATCACATACATCTTACATATATTAACTTTTATAATCTATTCCAATCTTCCCGCTTTTTCCATATTCATCCCTTTTATATAATTCTTTATCACAAATTCATCATTTTTTACCATGTCTTGTTATTTCATCTCTTTTTTTTCTCCCCCCAAGTACATTTTACATTTTCCAATTTTGGCCATAATATTCTTTTTCCATGTTTCTTTATCTTTTCTTAATCTCTTCTTAATACATAATACATAAACAGTATCACTGTTCCCCACCCTTTAATTCCTAATTTCTTACAATAACATCAATTATCTTATTTCTCCATTTGCTGAATACATTTCTCAAAATCCCCCGCTTTTTAACTGTATACAATATATATCATCATGTTCAATTCTTGCATTAAAAACCTTTAACTTGATTGACTATCTGCATTTTATCTTAATCTCTTCTTAATACATAATACATAAACAGTCTCACTATCCGCCCTTAATTCCTAATTTCTTACAATAACATCAATTAATTATCTTATTTCTTCATTTACATCATATATTTTTCAGGATCCCCATCCCACTTTTTAATATTTTAATTTTGTCTCTTAATTTAACTTATCTTCATAATTAAACCCAATTACCATTTCATTTTTCATCCACTATTCTGTTTTGCTATAAGCAATATACATCATCATATTCATTTCTTACATTAAAACCCTTTAACTTAATTGACCATCCACAATTAATAATATTAATACAGTTTCCTTAAATCTACTAATATACACCTTATTACCCTTTCTCCTTTCTGCTATTCTTCCCCTCTTTAACCATTTTCTCTTGGTCTCTCCAAAATTCCGCTTCTTGGTAATTTCCTTTTTTTATCCCATTCTTTTAACTTCTTCTTTTTCTTTTTGTATTTATTATATCTTTTCTCCTGAATCCTTTTTCTCACTTTTAGATATATTACTCAAGTAAATTTCCCCATGCTTTCTCCTAGTCTCTTTTCATTATTTTCTTCTTTTCCCTTTGTTTGAATCTTTTTGGGAGAATATTTCCCCCCCCATCCACCTTTTTTTTGCCACCGTTAATCCCAGTAAAATCATCTGTTTTTTACTTTCATTTCCTTTTCTTTCAGTATTATTTTTTTGTTCCTCATTTATGTTCTTTTTCCTGTTCTGTGTGTTCCAGCAAAATTTCTGACTTTTTATTAACCTTTAATGATTCACACATATTTTTAAACATTATCAATTAATTCCTCATACATCCAAGACTCCATATTGTCAATTTAAAAAATTGTTAAAACTTTTACTTTGTATTTAATTAAAATTCTAAAGTCTATATAGTCTCCTTTTTATTCCAAATAGTATCCAATTCAAATATTTATCCAATCCAGATTAAAACTTTATCTTCCACAACCGTTGAAAGACGAAACCAAGCAGTCCAGACTAACATACTCCTTTAAAGTTCTCACAGTTTCCAGATTAAATCAAGGTCACAGCTGTTGTTTTTTCTTCTATATTCTAATTTATCATGCAGTACTCACTTTCCGCCAGCAGATGTCTCTCTCAAATCTACAATATTCTCAGGTTAACTAAATATCAAAGCTGTCAAAAATGTTTTAAATCCAGATAAAGAGTTCTTTTCCTTCGGTTTCTTTTTCTTTTATTGTTTTTAGTTTCTCCAAATTCAATTTTAAATCCAGTTATAAAATTTTCTTTCTTAGGCTTTAGTATTTTAACATCCTCTTTGTTCTTCTCCTTCAAATGTCAAAATTAACAAAAATATTTTTAATCCACATAGAAAATACTTTCTCTTGGGTTTCTTTTTCTTTTATTATTTTTAATTTCTCCAGATCCAATTTTAAACCCAGTTGTCAAATTTTCTTTCTTGGTCTTTGGTATTTTAACCTCCCCTTTGTTCTTCTCCCTCCATTAACTTTCTCAAGTACCAATTAGCTGCTCATTTCCGCTCCGGGACACCTTTCAAAGTTGTTAAAAAAAATTCTTTTTTACCTGTGAGTTGGCCAATCACTCACCCAATACCAGCTCTTCATTCAAACACCGCTCCTGCACAAAAAACTTAATCCAGTTGCCCCAGCTTCAGAGTGGTCATTTTTCAATGGCTGCTGCCCCTGCTGCCAGTTTGAAGAGCAGCCTCCAACCTTTCGATGAACTTGCCTGTTCCTCTTGGTTGTCTGAGGCACCTCTCCTTCTTCACCATCCCTACAAGATGTTTCTGGTCCGAAGACCGCCCCCCTGGCAGTGGTTTGTCTGGCTAGATTTTTGCAGAGCTCATTAGAGCCTGCTATTTTTCCAGCCGGTCTTGCCGCGATAATTCCGGTTTCTCCTCTGACTATGTTCAATCTATGTCAATTAAGCCCCATTTATTTACCCAACCTAATTTATTTTATTTAGCATATGGCAAATACATGGACTTATCGTAGTTTAAACGTTAATGTCCAGTCCACTCAGCCATTCAAGGACAGGTTGGCTTATGTTGAAAAAATCAGACATTGGATTGATGTAAGCTCTTGATGGACATTCAGACACAACGTGATGGATATTTTGTCAAGGAGCACCACAGTCACACTGAGGGGGAGAGACAAGACCCCACTTAAACAATGAGTCCTGGCAGACACCATGTACGGATCCTGTTCAGAGTTGACCAGGGGTGGATTCTACTTACCTTTGCTACCAGTTCTGTAGGTGCACGCGCTTTGTGTGTGGTCAGACTGCGCGGACCGCCTGTTTGGCATGTGCGTGCCGAATGGGCGCTCCTGCACATGTGCATAAGCTTTTTTAAGCAAAAAAAGCTTCCTGCGCAGGGATAGGTAAGTACGGGCGCTTCGGTCCGGGACTATTAGAATCGGTTCGGTGACGTCACAGCATCACCGCTACCTATTCTATAAAACCGGACCGAACCAGGAGCAACCCACCACTGGAGTTGACTAATGCTGACGAGGAAGGTCAAAACCTGGCACCTTTTGTGAAGGGTCATCTATGTAACTGCCTGTAACTGGGCATTCATCAAATTTGGCTTTCCACTGTGTGTTGATGTCAAAGTTGCTGGATAGCTGCTGAGTGAGTGCCAGAGAGGGCTTCGTGGATTTAAGCCTGCCAATTGATAGACAAGGAAGATCAGCATGCACAAGAAGAAGTGGGTTTTTCATAATTTTGTTGTACTCCTTCACTAAGGCTTCCTGCCTTCATAGAGCTGCTGGTGCAATGTGGCTCAAGACAGGGAGCCATCAAGTAGGAATAGATTTTATGCAACAGTTTATGATCCTTATTGTATCATTTAGTCTAATATCGATCTTGCTAGCGTGGCACCTATTAAACCAAACAGAGGCGCAGTATTCAGCTGTGGAGTAGACCAAACCTAGTGCTGATATTCTGAGAATAGAGGCTGAGGCTCCCCATCTTGATCCTCTTAGTTTCTGGAGTAAGTTGTTCCTGGTATTGATTTTAGCGGACATGTTCTCAAGGAGTCCAATCCAAAGTTACTCCAAGGTATTTGGGGTGAGAATCATAAGGGAGAAGGTTGTTGTTCAAGTAGGCCTTTGGGGGTTGGCATTGGCGAGTTTGGTGTTGAGATGGAAACAGGTAGTCACTGTTTTGCTGATACTGGGTATGAGTCTCCAGTCAGCAAAGAATTTTCCCAGGGACTTCAGGTCCTCAGAGAGGAGGCAGTTTAATACTTCCAAGTTTTTATCTTGTGCTGCTAGGGCCAGGTCATCTGCATATCCAAATTTACATCTCCGTGTAGCTGGCATATCTGAGATATAAAGATTGAACAGTGTGGGTGCCAATACAGAACTTGTGGAAGGCCGTTGTTGAGTCTTCTTAACTTGCTAACATTGTCCCCAGGGGTGGGTTCTACTTACCTCTGCTACCGGTTCTGTAGGTGTACGTGTGTGGACAGAGCGCGTGTAGAGCGCGTTCAGCGCACGTGTGCTGAACGGGTGCTCCTGCGCATGCGCAGAAGCTTTTTTAAGCAAAAAAAAGCTCAAAAAAAGCTTCCTGTGCATGTGCGCAAGCGCGCTGTGCATGCTGCGCGCAGAGACAGGTAAGTACGGGCGCGCGGGGGGGGCTTCGGTCTGGGACTATTAGAACCGGTTTGGTGACGTCACAGCATCACTGCTACCTATTCTATAGAACCGGACCGAACTGGGAGCAACCCACCACTGATCGTCCCCCATAATGATCTATCACTGAGCGTGTTGTTTATTAGGCGATAGAGGATTTTACAGGGGATGATGTGACTCCGTTTATAAAGCAGAGCCTTCTTCCACATGGTATCATATGCTGCAGGTCGATGAACATAGCTGTAGTTTTTAAGCCTTGCTGAAAACCAGCCTCGATATGTCCAGTTAGGCTCAGCACCTGATCAACACAGCTGCGATTATGATGAAAGTCGGCTTGTTCCACAGCCAGAAATGTATCTGTTGTGGGCAGAGGTGGTATTCTGCTGGTTCGTACCAGTTCAGGTGAACCGGTAGCGGAGATCACGGGTGGGCCCGCCACACCCACCTGCCCTGGCTCTATGCTGTCCTATTTAGGCACAGTTTTGAGGCCGGGTGCATGCGTGGAAGATGCACATACAAGCAAAGGGCATGCGCAGAAGGCAGGGCGCATGTGTGGAAGGTGTGCATGGGCGGCGAACCAGTAGCAACAAAATGTGAAACCCACCGCTGATTGTGGGAATAATTCTGTTTATGATAAGTTTTTCCAGAAATTTGTAACAAGAACTCAGAAGGGCAATGGGGCGGTAGCTTTCTACTCTGTCTTGTGGTTCTAATGAATTAGGTTCCAACCTAATGAAGAAATTGGAACAAATCCGCTAAACCTTCTTTTCCAAACAGAGGCCAAAGGGCTTTTGAGAAGAAAAATATGGTCACATGTCTAGGAACTGAAAAATGAAATCCTGATTTTTTTTTTAACTTTTGAGCAAAAAGAAGAATTTTAAGGTTCATGGCAAATGGTACTTGGTCTGCAAAGTTATCTTATTTTAGAGGATGATTGTGACAATTTAAAAAGGGTAAACTCTGGCGTGTAAAGCAAAGCTCAAAATGTCTTTGTTTGCTTCAGCCAAAATTAATGCTGTGAGAGAAAAGTTAAGATTTCGACTGGAAAATGACAGAGGACAATATGGACATGTTCCCAAATATTTTTGCAACAAACAACAGTGAGGTCATGCCACAAACTGCTGAGCATCTTGAAGAATTGGAAAAGAAAATTCAGCACTGATTTCTAAATATATCTGCTAAAAACTGACGGGTTGAAAAATCCTTTTATGAAGCAAAATCAAACCAATTCCATCTTAATCTCACACAATTGAAGGAATGAATGGATATAACCTTGCCCAACAACCTCAGCTTAAAATTTAATTGGAATTTATGGGAAAAGTTTTTGGATATAAAGGTGAAGAATGAATACTCTCAAATATCAAAAAAGGCTCTGGTAATTCTCATGCAATTTTCAACAGATTATCTGTGCAATTTACGCAGATAATATGTTATGACACATAACCATAAAAACTGAGAAAAGCGATAGATTACAGATGGTTGAGGAACAAATGCCAGTGTGTAACTACAATATTCCTCCTAATATCAAAGGCCTTATAAATCAAATTAAGCCCTGGTATCCCTCAATCTAAATAAAAAAAGAAGAAAACTATCATGATAAATTTCTCTGTGTTTAATTGTTTCACATTGTTTAAAATTAGAAATACACTGGTAATGCGGTAAATATAGTAATTAAAACAATTTGAAAGCTGCCAATTTTTCTTCTCATTTTTTACTGAAGTTGTACTGCCACAAAGATTTTCTGAAAATAAATACTTTCTGTACTCTTAAGATTCTCATGGACTACATTTCATCCAGCAATTCAATTGTTAGCTCCAGTATGCATTCCTGATGCAACCATATATGTAAAAAATGGAAAAGAGCATTATAAGGAATCGTCAGAAAAAATGGAGGACTACTGGCCTAGAATTTCACTCACAATGATAATGTTGCAGAATTCAACCTGGGTCAGTCACCAGGAATAAAGGCTTAGTCTTCCAGGCTTTTGGACTCATGCTGGAGCCCATCCTGGAAAGCTCAGAAGACTAAACCTCTGGTGACCAACCCAGATTGGCAGACTTCCACTACTTTTGGAAGGTCTCTGGATTTTGTCTCAGTCTTGGGAGAGATAAGGATTGCTTAATATCCCAGCTGATTAAGTGGAGTTAGTTAAACTGTGCAAGATTTAGTCTATTGAGAGATAAATTTAAACCCCTGGAGTTAATTGATTAGGTTAGGGATTTTTTTTTGTTCCATGAGAAATAAAGTCTTCATTGTTATGGAAACAGAGCCATACTGTGAAGCAATCTTGGGTTATTACAGAACTGAAAAATTGGTAAAATTCACATTTTTGTCAAATGAAACCTAAACCGGCATACTGTTTCAACTAATTTTGATGAAAGACAACAGAATGGATAGAAGAGAATAACATTCAGTGAACAAGGAGAAGAAGGTGTTTTGGAAAATTGACAAGTTTAGATTGTTGCATAGAACAAAAAGACTTGAGGATGCAGCTGAAATTATGAACTCAAGGTGAAAAAGGTAGAAAGGAAAAAAAAAACCTGGAAGCAGACACAAAGTTGTTATAGTTACATGGTAATCATGAAGGCTTAAAGAGAGAGACAGTGAAAAATTATCCAAAGTTTCGATTTTTAGATCTGCACTGAAAATAAGCAACAAATCTTTAAGTCTGTATTGGGCACAATTTAGAACTGTTCTCTAGTCAGTAAGTTCTGGCAAGAAAAATAAAGGTACAAAACTGAGGCTGTTATTTGTGGCATTTGAGCACCAGGAATCTAGTCTTAGAAGTAAAAAAAAAAAAGTAAATGGCATAATGGTTACAATTGCTCTAGCTTTAAAATAACAATTTTTCATGCACTCATGACCATGACCATTGTTCTCAAGGCTAGTAATTCGCAAAATGAGCTTTTAGTCATGCCATCTAGGGAATTAGGCTTAGGCCTTGGTGTTTTATCAGGGGATAAAATGTTCTTTTAGGGAAGTGAAGGCAAACTAATCCACCTAGATGTGAGAAAACAAGGTCGGTCAAGGAAAGAAGTACAAGATATTGGTCTAGATAACAGTAGCTGGATTAAGCCCAGCAACAGCAAATGGTAAGGTTCCTATGAAATAATCTCAGTAAATAAATGAATCAGAGGTCAATTCTTGTTCCAAATCAAGTAAAGAAGACTTTTTGTTGTTTGGCTTTTTCACTTTCCTAAAAGTTGCTATCCAAAGTATGCAGTGTATAAAACTATGTATCTTAGGTAAAAATGAATTATAATTAAATATATTTCTGATAATAGGGTTAAAACATTGTCTATCTGAAAAAGTCGCTTGTCAAATCACATATATATATTAGATATATTAAGAGATTCATCGCATCCTGGTCATCGCCTCTTTGAGCTGCTGCCATCGGGATGGAGATATAGAGCAATGAAGGCGAGAACGAACCGTTTTAAGAACAGCTTT
>JANHFM010001650.1:283131-294013 GCA_032468115.1 Grayia smithii | reverse complement strand
TTCCTTGTGTGTCCAATCACACTTGGCCAATAAAGAATTCTGTTCTATTCTATCTTCTTTTTTGCTGTTCAGGATACAAATCTGTTCCTTTCTCCTTTATGGAATTTCTTTGGATATTTCTTTCTGTTGCAGGAGCCCAGGATTCTGCTGAATCTTGGATATGGAAGTGTGCATTCCTGACAGTGGGGATGTGCTCTGGGATGGATTAATGCAGTAAAGTTATATAATTATAATAGAAGGAAGATGAATTTACAGGAAACATTTTATAGCAGGGGTGTCAAACTGAATGCCCAGGGGCTGGAACTGGCCCATAGGGTGCTTAGATCTGGCCCATGGGGCCACCCTGGAAACAGCAAAGCCCACAGTGCCTCTGCCAGCAAAAACAGAGCTCGTGAGGGCTATGTGTGGCCCTCCCGAGCTTTGTTTTCACTGGCAGAGGGTTGCAGGAGGCTGTCACAGCTGAAAACAGAGCTTGGGAGCCCATTTTTGCTAGCAGAGCACTCAGGCCACCACAGTCACCCACAACACCAGTGATGTTGAGCTGTCCATGCCCTCTAACCACCCAGGTCAAACACAACCCTGATGCGGCCCTCAATGAAATCGAGTTTACACTCCTGCCTTATAGGAATAGGCAAAAGGCCACCACATAATTTCATCCTTCCAGAAGGACAGAAATGTGCTCTTTGAAAGAATGGTGGAAAGAAGTCACCTGTGGTGAGATGGGCAGCAGATAAATTTAAACAAATAAACACACAAACAAACAAATAAATAAAAGTCAAGCAGCGGAGTGAGCGATACATTAAATGGGAACATAAAAGGAAACCCTCAGCTCTCTTTTTACAGCATTCTGCTCCATTGTGGTCAGTAGATGTGAGGTGCCAAAGAGTCATGCATATTACAAGCTTATTAGAGGAAAGATATACACTATAAATGCTGTATAATTGGAGTTTGAGTCCTAATGACTTCATGGACCTATTACTTTTACTATTTAATGTGGAAGTCATTTGCACTTACCTACTGGGATTTTTCTTCTTTTATTTCTCAGACTAGCTTACTGTCCTTGTGCTCCCTAGTTGTCTCTCACTAATGGGCCAAATTCAAACCTGCTTATCTGAACTCTAAAGTTGGCATGCGCCCCAAATTCTAATTTTACAAAAGCAATCTCTTCAAAAGAGTGAGAAAGAAAAAAAACCTCTTCATATGTTACAGTTTTATTAACTAATCCTCTCAATTCTTTGGAAAACTTTCATTCCTCACTGGTCTGTAGCATGCTGGGACAAAGGATCTATGACCAATTTTGCACCCATTACTGTTTAAATTTAGAGGAAGGAAGGAAGGAAGGAAGGAAGGAAGGAAGGAAGGAAGGAAGGAAGGAAGGAAGGAAGATTAAAATCCTAAAGTCAAAGTTATGAAGATCCGGAGAGTTGAGATCACTGAACAGATTAACTTGTCTTTGAGGGAGATAGTCAGTTTAGAAACACGAAATATTAACAAGCAAGCAAGCAAGCAAACAAATTAAAAAAGCTTAAACATTTCCAGATGATAGCATTTGATGTGCTTCTCTCTTGAGGGCAAAGTTTATTTATTTAATATTTAATAACCACTTTGTTATTAAATAAATCTTGGTGGCTTACAACTAAAACCAACATATAAAAGAATACATCTGATTGGAAAAGCAAAATATGAAGCAAAGCAGGCTAAAAAGAATAAAACACATGGCTTCATTCTTTTAGGATGAACAGTTATAAACTGAGGAAAAATAGTAAAAAAAAAAAAAAAGAACAATAGGTAGAAGTCCATGTTTCAAGAAGTGCATATTCCAAGATTGCTCTTTCCTGCTTGCTATAGTTGAGAGAGAGGGACTGGTCTGAGATAACTTTGCATTTAAGGTAGGATTAGAACTCAGTTCTGGGTCCCTAGCCTTGTCCCCTAACTACTACACCAAACTATCTCTCTTTATATATAATTATTACTATTTAAATAGAAGGAGAATATATAACTTTAGAGAGAGACTGAGCAGATGATTCAATTGTTCCTGCTTGAATCTGCTGTTGAACTATCATTGATGAATATCTTTGTGATTCCTGCTGTTGCATTTCGAAAACTGATATCTTTAAAATTGGAATTCGTATTTTAAATAGAAGGCACTGACCAATGGTCCTCAGTAATGTGGTATGCATGGCTACCTTGTTCCTATTTCTATTCTGACCTCGGGTGATTCTCCAGGGTTTGGGGCAGGCAAACTGCCTTTCACCTTCTTGGCTAACTGAGCTTTTTAACTGGAAATGACAGTGATGGACTACATGTTCTCTCAGTGGGGTGAGGGATTGCTATGACAATTTCCAATGCCCTCATTGGCTATCACTGTTTATAGACTTCATTTGGGGAATTATTGATGTTAAAATGAGCTGAAACATACACTACTATGCCTTCTAGGTATTTCCTAAGAAAGAGTTGTTATGGCTACATGGTTGTGAATTGAATATAAAGGTAAAGGTAAAGGTTCCCCTCGCACATATGTACTACTCGTTCCTGACTCTAGGGGGCAGTGCTCATCTCTGTTTCAAAGCCGAAGAGCCAGCATGTCTGAAGACGTCTCCATGGTCATGTGGCCGGCATGGAGGTCCCTATTTTTCTACTTGTATTTTTTACGTGCTTTTGAACTGCTAGGTTGGCAGAAACTGGGACAAATAACGGGAGCCCATCCCATTATGCGGCACTAGGGATTTGAACCGCTGAACTGCCGACCTTTCGATCAACAAGCTCAGTGTCTTAGCGACTGAGAATGTATTCATCTGTAAATAAGATGAGGAAGAACAAAGAAGGAAAGGATAGTGGAAATGTATTAAGACTAACAGAAAAGTATCTTTCCTCAACTTGACACAATCAATTTATCTCAACCACTTATTCTACATACCATGAATGGCAGAAGGGCTCTGTCCTCTTCAGAATAATGGACAAGAAGAATCAGAGACTATTATTTCTGTTTTCATCAGGCCCATTTAACCAAACTAAGTTCTTTCTCCATTTCCTCCAGGTCACCTGTGCAGTGGAACAATTAATTTTCACAGTTCATAACCCTGTATTGAAAAATGAACTTTAAGTGTCTTGTATAATATGGGTGACTCACAATGCAGACTTATATGTTTTAATTCATTTTGTAAGCAGTTAGCTGGCTTTTGGACAGAGGAACTGTTCTTTCCCCTGTACATACTATTGCTAAGTTACCAAAGAAAAGAACCAAGCATACAATAAAATGTTCTGCCTTAGTTTGAACTTTCCGGCAAGGTCAAGTTTCCCCATCACCATAATGATGCCTAGTTAGGAAATCTAGAGCACCAGAAAGAAGCTCTTTTCTCTTGATCTTTCCCTCTTTCAAGACATAGGTAGAAAGAAGGTAGCGGTGCAAGTTTGAAGTTGAGAAGAATAAAGAAAAATCTTGAAGAGATGGATATTTCCTATCTGCCTTCCGTGCTCAAAATGTTAGATAAAAAGATCAGGAGGAGAACAAACTCAAGGAACAAAAAAAAAGACCTTTTACCGACCAACTTTTATTTTACTTTGTTACAGGCTAACCTGAGGTTCAGGTGCTGTGAAGCTAGAGATCTGCAGCACAGTGGGGGAAAAGGCTGCTATCTCCAATTATAACAGCAATAAATATTTGTTTAGTGGCATTTGAATTAAAGGAATAAGGATCAGCTACAAGCTCTTTTCTGTTTGATAGGAATACGCTTCCACATTGTTAAACTGAACTAAAACCAGGCAGCTTGCCAGGAGCTATTTGAAAGGCAACTGAGAGTTTTCTAAAGTCAAAAATATCAATTCCAGCTTAAACTGAAGCATGATAAATAGAGGTGCTATAAAGCTAATACTACAATAACTGCTCTGAAAAACAGGAGCCAGTATAAAAGGTTTGTGGTTTGGCTCCTATTATAGATCCACATTCAGGCTTTTGACCATGGCTTTTGGCATGTTAGAAGGAAAAAAAAAAGAATGGGAGAAATCTTAAGACAGGTATTGTCCTAGTTCCAGGGAATATGGCTCATTAAAACTTCTGCTGAGTTTATTGTACTTAGCAGCAATGACTTCTATTATAAGAAACCTGAGCTTCAGAAACAGAGAAACTGCAGGTCAAAATACAAGTGAAAAATGGAAGATAAGGAGGTCCATTTCTTATAGAGCATTGCCTTTGTCTTCTAAGGATGCCCGATTCATGGAAGGAAATGGCTTCCCTATTTTTGTATTTAGGTTTTATATATTTTTGCTTTACATGGGATGATTTGAGAAAAGCTAGACTGAAACACAGACGTGTGAAAATCTCCACCTTTTCTTTTGCAGCTGCTAAAAACAAACATGTACAGGCTTCCTATTTTCATGCCTTTGGTCTGCCCCTATGACCTAGTAATAGGGATAGCGACACACTTTTTCCCCAGAGCAAATGGTAAAACATGATGGCACTTACAGAAATACCTAACTAGGAATTCTCAAGACTTCAAGTGTGAGGTCCCAACTGAAAGGCCTGAAAAAAGTAACTGAGGCCAGTTATCCCCCAAATGGCAGCTAAAGTGAGCATAAAGGCATTACTGTTGAAGAAAATAGAACAGAACAGAGCTGGAAGGGATCTTGGAGATCTTCTAGTCCAGCCCCCTGCTCAAGCAGGAGAACCTATACTATTTCAGATAAGTGGCTGTCTATTAATTTTTAAAAACTTCCAGTGATGGAGCGCCCATGATTTTGAAGGCAAGCTATTCCACTGGTTAATTGTCCTCACTGTTAGGAAGTTTCTCCTTAATTCCAGGTTGCTTCTCTCTCTGGTTAGTTTCTAACCATTGTTTCTTGTCCTGCCCTCTGGTGCTTTGTAGAATAATTTGACCCCCTCTTCTTTGTGGCAGCCCCTCAAATACTGGAATACTGCTATTATGTCACCCCCAGTATTCCTTGCAGCCGTTCTTCATATGTTTTAGCCTTTATGAAGAGTAGATCAATTACGATAAGAAAGATAATCCAATATTATTATGTCAAGAATAAACATTTCAATTTCATGTTATCTCCTTCAGCCCATCTTAGCAAGAGAAAGGAAGGTCTAAGACTTGCCAGGAACCATTTGAAACTCAAGTGTGGAGTCCAGGTCCAGATATTGAAGGACAAGATCACACTGAATAGAGTGGCTCTTATTGGTCCCCACATTTTTGTTGGAAGTAATAGAAATCCCTTCCCCACTTTCTTTTCTGTTTGAATAGGCTTTTTCTGTTGTTTCTCCGTTTGTTTTTGCTGTGGTGGAGGAATTTAATTGCATATTATTATAATTTCTGTAAACTGCCACTTTGAAAAGAAGGGTGGTACAAATGCATCCAACAAATATTGTTTACAATTTTATGAGGGTGTTCCTATAATGTTGACCAAGGCCTCTCCCAACTGCCATGGAGGATTGTAGCAACTAGCAATATGTTCCCAATGTGAATTCACTAGAGCCATTTCCCTGGCAGGATAGCCTCCTCCTGCAGTTGCCAGGGGTTGAAACTCTTTATATGCAGAGCATGTTCTTGGAATCAAGCAACGGCCTTTCCCCTTTGAGGCATACACATCTGTTTCTGAAAAGTAGCAGGTAGAAAAAGACACGCATTAGACTGGAAAGGAGGGGCAAATGAATCTCTTCCATATGCTTCAGCTAATGAGAAGTAGGGACCAATATTAGACCAGAATATTCCAAACTCCACTGCAAGGCATGTTAATACTTTTCTAAGCTATGCAGTAAGGTTACCAGTGCTTGTATATGGTTGCATGGTGATTACAATTTCAGAAAGATTCTAATGATCAACATCCATGATCAACATGGAAAAAAGGCCCCCTACATACAACCATATTATATCTCAGTCAAAACATGTCCAGCTGCAATAATTACTGTGTATTAAACAAAACAGCTATTGGTTATTGGTTAATTTAAATGCTCTAATGAATATCTTGGTGTGAATCTCATGGTATTTAATTAACATGCAGTAGCTGTCCCTGTGTGACACTTTTCTGCATTTATGTGTTAATTTGTGCTTCCTTTTTTCTTTTTCCTTTTGGTGAACTGCCAGCCATATTGGAGAGAACTGTGAATTAAATATAAGTGAGGGAAATAATTCAAAGAGGAACTAATAAAATTAAGGATGGGTAGGTGACTAGAAATAGGCATTGCTTAGGGCAAGATTATAACCAGCTTCTCTGAAACAGTATAATTGCATATACCATGGTCCAATCAGCAACAACCTTACTTAATGATAACATGACAGAAATTGTTCATTGATATGCATGGCCTAGTTGTCAGAGAAGGCCTAGCAGAGAGCTGCCGATCATTACAGTAGTTTCTATGTCTGCTGTAGCTGGTCATTTAATACCCACCTCTTTATATAAACGGTATTTATGCTTCTGTACAAGGGTTGCAAATTTTATAGGCTTATGGTTGTCATAGTTACAACAGGATGAGGCTCATGGATGCTTATGTGACAAATTGAAGGCCTATTTGTAATGAACTACTATGGGTGTATGAGTTGGGGCAATAATACAGTTTTGTTGAGAAATTACTGCTGCCATTTGCCCATTGAGTTTAATCTCTGTCTTCTAATGCAGTACATGAACTGTGGCAATATTTGAACTGACCATTTAACCAAAGGAAGACATGCGGAGTATTTTCTTCGAACAAATGGCTGTGCTTGTACAGAGGCAAGCACCATCAAGCTTTTATTGTCATAATTACCCAGTCTTGTTCATGGAGTTTAATGAAGTCTAGAAATCATCCTATTCTTAAGCATTTTCCTACCCCTTCATCCAATTGCATTTTGTAAAACTGCTATTAAAGGGGGAAAACAGTGTAATTATTAGGTAGCAATTTTGTGGAAAAACTGTGTTTCTTCTGATGAACTCAGTTGATGGGAGCAATATTTATTTTAAATGAAAAAAGGAACTGGGTGTATTGCATCCACTCCACCACTTAAGTTATAAAATGCTCCAAGAGCAAAGTATTTATCCGTGCTGTTAATTATTTTGAATGTCCTAGATGATGACATAGCTTAATAAAATTTGAAGATACCAAAAATCTGAAGAGGTAAATTGAAGTTATGGAAGACAGAATTTGGATTTGAAAGGATTTTGATGGGCTGAAACACTGAGCTAAAGAAGACAAAATTAATTTCAACAGAGACAAATGTAGACTAGCATTTAGGTAAAGATATCATAATCATGACCACAAGATACCAAAGATCTGGCTTGAAATCAGAATATGTGAAAAGGCTCTGAAGTAGGTCATAAACTGAATATGAACCAGAATTAAAGCTTTTGAAAAATGTTAATCATATTTAAGCAGGTGTAGTAACTACAACTACATGGGAAGAATAGTTCTGTTTTAGTAGCTAGCTGACCATGGCTGATTTGCAAAATCTAAGAAGGGTTAGTTCTACTTAGTACTTGAATAGGAGACAACATAGGAATAGTAAAAACACCTTGGATGTTTTACATCTAGCATGTAACTCAGGAGTTATACGAATTACAAACTAAAACATTTGGAGAATCCCATATATATGGGTACCGTAACCTGTAGCCACGGTGGTACAGTGGTTAGAATGCAGTACTGCAGTCTACTTCTGCTGATCACTGGCTGCCAGCAGTTTGGCAGTTCAAATCTCACCAGGCTCAAGGTTGACTCAGCCTTCCATCTTTCCGAGGTTGGTAAAATGAGGACCCAGATTGTTGGGGGCAATATGCTGACTCTGTTAATCACTTAGAGAAGGCTGTAAAGTACTGTGAAGTGGTACATAAGTCTAAGTGCTATTGCTATATTCCTATTTCCCTGAAAAATAAGACCCAACTGGCAAATAAGGCTTAGCATGATTTTTCAGGATGCTTGTAATACAAGCCCTACCCCGAAAATAAGCCCCAGTTAAGATCGTCAACCAGACAGAGGCATTTAGTACTGTATTTCCCTCAAAAATAACAGCTAACCGGAAAATAAGCCATAATGAGTCTTTGGGAGCAAAAATTAATATAAGACTTGGTCTTATTTTGGGGGAAACACGGTATTGCTTGCATAGACAGGTTCCTAACAATCCACACCACGGGGATTAGGGATCCCTGCTCCACACCATTTAAAGGAGACAATTAGAAATACATTTGGCATTTTAAGACTGTACTACCTAGAGGAGAATATTTGTGGTTTAGGGTTTAACTGTGGAGTCCTTGGTGCTTTCTGAGCTCGGCTGTTTTCTTGCAGACATTTCATTACCTAATCAGGTAACATCATCAGTGCTAGAAGAGAGTGGGGTTTGCTCTCTGTTTACATACTAGTGGCAGGATTGGTGGGAGTGTTCCCAGGGGTTTTATCTCTTCTATCAGTACACCCTGAGGGCTAAAAAATGTGATGGGGGTATCTTTACTTATTTGCCAGACAGCCAATATTTTCCCATCTGGGCATCCACCGCAGCTGCCAATTTGTGAGAAGACCCACAACCTGTTTTTAAAAGATTCAAATTAGCCTCAAAAGATTGGGGAACTCTTAACTTGGGGGTTTTCAACCTTGGCAATTTAAAGACTTGTGGACTTCAACTCCCAGAATTCTTCAGCCAGCCACACAGCCTTTTCTTTGGACTCTTCTCCTTCCCTGTTTCTAGGTGGCAGCAGTTCCAGGCCTTGGCAAGCCAAAAGAAGGAGGCCTTGACCTCAGCCCTCAGCATCCAGAACTACTTCTTGGAGTGCAACGAAACCAAGGCTTGGATGCGGGAGAAAACCAAGGTGATTGAATCGACCCAAGGTCTGGGCAACGACCTGGCAGGGGTGATGGCTCTGCAGCGCAAGTTGGCTGGCATGGAGCGAGATCTGGAAGCCATCCAGGGCAAAGTCAGGGACTTGCACGAAGAGGCAGACCGGTTGTCGGCCCAGCACCCGGAACAAGCCTCTGCCATCTCCAGCCGGCTCGCCGAAATCGACGGGACTTGGGACGAGCTGCGGGGAACCATGCGACGTCGCGAGGAGTCCCTGGGAGAAGCCAGCAAGCTTCAGGGCTTCCTGCGTGACCTGGATGACTTCCAGGCGTGGCTCTTGCGCACCCAGACTGCCATCGCCTCCGAGGACGTCCCCGCTACCTTGCCAGAGGCAGAGCGGCTGCTGAGCCAACACGAGACCATCCGAAACGAGGTGGAGCATTACAAGGGTGACTACCAGCGGTTGCGGACCATGGGGGAAGAAGTGACGCAAGGCCACACCGACGCCCAGCACATGTTCCTTCAGCAGCGCCTTCAGGCCCTCGACACAGGATGGAACGAACTCGGGCAGATGTGGGAGAATCGGCACCAGCTGCTTTCGCAGGCTTACGGCTTCCAGATCTTCCTGAGGGACACCAAGCAAGTGGAAGGAGTGCTCAGCAACCAGGTAAAGCAGGGGAGAGGTTTGCGGGAGGTGGGAAGGAAGTGAGGGGCTTGCAGACAGAGGCTGAACTTTCGTTTAGCTACTTCACAGGACCTATTGTTTGCTTGTGTTGTGATCTTTTCTTTTGTGACCTTCCTCTTTCTTCCTTTTCCTTCTTTCCTTTGCTCCCTCTTTTTTGTCCCCCATTCCTTCTTTTTTCTTTCCTTTCCTTTCCCACTTTTTCATCCTTTTATTTCTCTTTGCCTTCCTCCCTCCCTTTCTCCCTTCTTCTTTCCTTCCTTCCCTCTCTCCTTTTTTCCTTCCTTCCCTCCCTCCTATTTCTCTCTTTGTCTTCCTCCCTCCCTCCCTTCTTCCCTTCTTTCTTTCTTTCCTGCCTCCATCCCCCTTCCTTCCCTTCCTCCCTCTTTTCCTTCCTTCCTTTCTTCCCTTCTCCTTCCTTCCTTCTTCCTCCATCCCACCCTTTTTTCTTCCTCTTTTTTCCTTCCTCCCTCTTTTCCTTCCTTCCCTTCTGCTTCCTTCTTTCCTCCCTTCCTCCATTTTTTCTTCTCCTTCCTTCCTCTTTTGTCTCCCTTCCTTCCCTTCTCCTTCCTTGTTTCCTCCTTCCATTTTTTCTTCTTCCTTCCTTCCTTCCTCTCCCTCCTTCTATCTTTTCCCTGTTCCTTTTTTCATTCGTCAGAGCATTTCTAGCCGATGAACCTTCTATTAAAACCTTCGCCTACTTGAGAAAGCAGGAATCAGTAACAGCAGCAATAAAAATCCAATGTCTATTGCTCCAGAATGGAGTCTCCTTAAAGAGAATTGCCAGAAGCGAAGTGTAATTAAGGAAACACACAAGAGTGCAAATGAGTAAATAGACGAGGTAAGGAGGAAAAGCACCCAGGGCAGAGGATTTTGCAGCTGGCTTGCTTGGGCCAGAGGGACAGAGAGACCCTTCCTGGTCTCGGGGACCATGTACGTCCTTCCATTCAAAGAAAAAAATGCAGATTCCAGTTTCCAAATCCAGAAAATCCACCCTTTGGGAGTTTTCAAAAACCCTGGATTCACACCACCGTCGTACCCTCCCTCCCTGCCTAGCCGTTCCTCCCTCCTCCTTTTCCTTCCTTCCCTTCTTCCTTCTTTCCTCCCTCCCTCCTTTTTTCTTCCTCTTTTTCCTTCCTCCCTCCCTCTTTTCCTCCCTCCCTCCCTTTTCCTTCTTTCCTCTTTTCCTTCCTTCCCTTCTCCTTCCTTCTTTCCTCCCTCCCTTTTTCTTCCTCTTTTTTCCTTCCTCCCCCCTTCCCTTTTTCTTCCTCTTTTTTCCTTCCTTCCCTTCTTCCTTCTTTCCTCCCTCCCTCCTTTTTTTCTTCCTCTTTTTCCTTCCTCCCTTCCTCTTTTCCTTCCTCCCTCTTTTCCTTCCTTCCCTTCTTCCTTCTTTCCTCCCTCCCTCCTTTTTTCTTCCTCTCTTTTCCTTCCTACCTTTATTCCTTCTTTACTCCGTCCATACCTT
>JANHFM010001650.1:34102-44600 GCA_032468115.1 Grayia smithii | reverse complement strand
TTTATTTATTTATTATTTGCATTTATATGCCGCCCTTCTCCCGAAGGACTCGGGGCGGCTCACATAATTAATAAATATCTAAGATACTAATAGATAATAAATATCTAAGATATTAATATCTAAGATACTTAGACTTAGAATAACTTTATTGTCACTTTGAATGTACACTAATCAGCATACATTAAAATGAATTTTATCAATTTTTTTATTTGATTTTACACATAACAACAGCAGCAAGAATAGTCTACGCACAGTTCTGGAAAAATGAGAATACACCAGAGGAGAACCTCTAGCTAAGATTCTGTGGAGTTTGGAGAACCCCCAAATACCATTCCTGGCTGGCCTCCCCATCCCTCCCAGGAATCCCCATGTGGCCCATTTTTGGATGCAGGTAAGTGCAGGGTGCACACGGAGGCTCAGGGAGGGCAAAAAATGGGTCTACCGAAAGTTTGAAAAGTTCCAGGGGGCCTCCAGAACCTGGGGAGGCCATTTTCACCCTCCTGGAGACTTGAAGAAAGCCTCAGGAGCCTGGGGAGGGCAAAAACACCTCCCTGCCATGGTATAGGAGGCCGACTAGGCCACGCCCATCATGGCCATGCCCACCCAGCAACCAGGCAGAGAACCCCTTGCTAAAATTTTTGGAGCCCACTCCTGGATTCCAGGTTAAGAATTCTTAGACTGTAGCATTCAAATCCAACATATTTATCATGTGGAATAAGAATTGGGGAAGAAATGTTGAATTGAAGATGTGTACTCTAAATGGGAGCTGGCAATTAAGAGTCATTTGAGTAGATCAGCTCTTTGTAATTCCTCTCTAGAAAAGGAGAGGACCTGAGGTCATCCACAAATGCCCCTTATAGTTGCTATTTTAATTCCACGGGAATCATATATTCCTGATTTTGGATACATTCTGTGAGATTAATTTTTGAAGGTAATTTGGTTAAAAAATGGCAATAACACTTAGACTTAGATACCACTTAACAGTGCTTTACAGCACTCTGTAAACAGATTACAGATTCAGCATGAATTACAGAGTCAATCTGGGTCTTCATTTTACCGACCTTGGAAGGATGGAAGGCTGAGTCAACCTTGAGCCAGTGAGAACTGAACTGTCGAATTGCTGTCAGCTGGCTGTCAGCAGAAATACCTGCAATGCAGCATTCTAACCTCTGCACCTTCATGAATGTTGCACTACGATGCATCATCTCATCCAGTTAAAAGTAACATAAATGAGTGTTTTAGTAGTACATAGATTTGAAGGCACTGAAGATCAAGAATGTTAAAAATAAAAGGAAGGAGTATAAAGTTTATTTGATCCAGGTTTAAATCGATAAGTTATTTCTGGTAACCTTATACGCTAATTAGGACTGAAATAATGAGGTTTTTAAGGATTTGTGTATAGATAAGAGATGGGATCTGGGAAAAAATATGATTTTTTTTGAGGAAAAAATTTGAGGAAAATTGATAAATTACCCAAATTATATACAGTTGTGATGAAGGAAGATCTATGTTTTTTCTATTTTCTTATTCTTTTCTGTAACTTCTACTTTTATTCTTTTCAGTTTGTACTAGATTTTTTAAAAAAACTTTGTAATTTTAATTTTTTAATAAAATTAATATTAAAAAGGAATTTGAATTGAATAATTGAGGAAAATACTTGGGAAATTAGAAACATTTATTCAATGCTACAAAATATTAATTAAAATTGATCATCTACAAAAGCTGAAAGCACAAAGCTGCATATATAGCTGAATATGTCGAATCAATTAGTTTAGTCAAATAAGGCTCCTTCAACTTAATTACAGATCTCTCCATCCCTCTATTACATCAAATATTGTTAATGCTATTATGTTTTTGATAGAGGATCCCTGTTAAATGAGAAAACATATAGATAGGTGTATTTGAGGTGTTGTAACAGGGAAAGGAGTATTTTGAAACTGGAGAAAGAAAAAAATGTGCCGAGATCAGCTTGAAGGTGCAAGGAGGCTTAATAGAGGGCATAGCCATGGTAGGATTCAAATAATTTAACAACCGGTTCTCTGCCCTAATGACTGACTGGGTAGGTGTGGCCATGGTAGGCATGGCCAGAGGATGACAGGCAGCATTCAGCCTCCTGCAACCCCCGGGAGCAAAAATGGGCTGTGAGGGAGGGGGATGCACTCCCTATGCCCCGTTTTAGGTCTAGGAGGCCTCACTGTAGCTTCCTGGGAGTGAAAACGGGCCACAGGGCGGCCATGTTCCTTGCCACTATATGCCTTAGGAAAAAAATGATAAACAAAAGGAATGCCAATCAGAAGCAGGTTTGGAAGGGGTGAGTCGTTTACAGTTTAAATATAACTGAGTGTAAAGATGCTTGTGTTTTGCAATTAAATGTAATGTCTATCACGTCCAGAATGGGAAAATACTGTACTTATTTAGAGATCTGAAGAGTGGCAGTCAATCAATTTAGATTAGAAATAGGCTCACATAACCTTCCAAAGCTTGTGAGCAGCAATATTGGATAGATGCTTTCTCTGGATTTGTACAGGGAAAGGCAAATCTAGTGAGTAGGTGGCATAGAAACTGGAATGGATGAATGGATGAATGGATGGATGGATGGATGGATGGATGGATGGATGGATGGATGGATGAATGAATGAATGAATGAATGAATGAATGAATGAATGAATTTCTTCAGCCTTAGCGACAGTAGTTCTATTACTGAAAAAAAACTCATAAAGTCTTCCTTTGGGATTCAGTGGAAGCTGCAAACCACTGGAGAAACGATTGGATAGTAATAAAAAGGAACATTGTCAATGATCCTGGACCAGTCTGTTGCTAAAAAGCACCAAATTCTACCCCTGAGACTGTCTCCAGTTTTTTCTTTCTTTTTTTATCAAACAGAATTAGAGCAGGTAGGAGAAAATTGAGAACCTGACACAATCCATTTAAAACAATGAGGCCTCTGAAACTCTAGAGCTTGCAGCTAAAATCCAGCAATCTCATGGCAAATGACCTTACAATGTGACAGTGACAAAGAAAAACTGATACTGTTCACAAAGATGCAATGCACTTTAGATTCAAAGCCAAAAGAGATGTTTGGGGAAAATATTACTATGCCTGTTGCATCTGTTGACATTTCCTTAAAGAATCTTTCTCTTCCCCCCGAAAAAAATACACCTTTGTGCAGGGGTGGGTTCTACTTACCTTTACTACTGGTTGTCTTCATGCACATGCTTTGCACGTTTGCCGTGCGCGCTCACTTCACGCGCATGCATTCGTGCCAAATGCACACTCCGCGCATGCGCAGTAACTAATCTACCTGGAAAAAAAATTAAAACAAGCGTTCTGCGCATGCGCAGAGCAGAAAAATGGAGAAAAAAGTAAGTACGGGCATGTGGGTGGGTCCAGCTCCCAGCCGCGGAGAACCGGTTCGGTGATGTCACAACGTCACCACTACCGGATCGCGCAAACCAGGCTGAACCGGGAGTAACCCACCACTGCCTTTGTGTTAGGGAAGCAATAAGAAATTGTAACAAGGTGTTTCTGAGTAGATCCAAAGAATAGCACTGTCCTGCACTATTCATCACAATATATATTGAATTTTCAGATAGAAGATAATTAGAGAGACTTAAGAGACAACTGGACATATACATAATTGTAAATGAACATTGTATTATTTTTAGTTCAGGGTTTTTATTCATTTCTGTAACAAAATGAATCTTATTCTTTAGAAAAAACATACAATATATATAAAAAGATAGATTCTCTGTAGGATTGTTACATCTGGGATCAGTGGTAGCATCATAGACAGTACTGAGGTAGATGGATCTCTAGTCTGAATTACGTTCTTTGTAAAATAGCCTATTATTATTTAAGATTTAATCTCCAGTTCAATTCACAGTCTGGAACGGGTAAAAACTTAACAGTTGAAGTCAGTGGTGAAATTCAAATTGTTTTTACTACCGGGTCTGTGGATGTGGCTTGGTGGGTGTGGTGTGGCTCGGTGGGCATGGCTTGGTAGGCGTGGCAGGGGAAGGATACTGCAAAATCCCCATTCCCACCTCACTCTGGGGCCAGCCAGAGGTGGTATTTGCCAGTTCTCCAAACTAATCAAAATTTCCACTACCAGTTCTCCAGAACCTGCTGGTTCAAGTACTAACCAAGGTCCTAAGACCTGTTAAGATAATGTCTGAGTATATAGGCAGTTCCAAGTAAGGTGATACTTTTGCATTCAGAATATTTAGGTCTAATACATTTATTATTAATATTATTTGCATTTAAGCACTTCCTTTTCTTTGTCAGGCACTCACAACTATCTTATCTGAAGCAAGGTGGGAGAAGTGAGGGAAATTGGCCCAAAGACATATAACATTCAATGAGAATTGAAATTCTGAAGAAGGAAGTTCTTTTATTTGGAAGTATTTGATAGATTTCCAGCCCTTTGATTTTCCCATGTCACAGCTTTCCCTGCCTTCACTTCTCACATTTGCTGCTTTCTGAATTCCAGTAGCTAAAGATAACAAAGCACTGTTTATAATGGAATGATCTGTGTATAAAGATTTTGACCTCAGTAAAGAAGGTCTGGTAAAGTTGCAGTTATGTGCTCAACAATTTGAGCCTCTTTAGTGCTTGTTAACAGTTGTTACTTTTTCTTAACAGTTGCATTCATTTTTATTGAATCACACAGCACTGTCATTTAGACAGTGGTGTTTGCATTGTAGATCAATAAGTGGTTAACACTTCTGATATACAAACGAAGGTGTGTGATTAGCTTGATACTGAAGTATCAGATTTTCTTCATTCAAGAGCACAATATGACCTTTTTTTTGTTTGAATAACTAGTATTTTTAATATCCTAATTATACATTCATGCTCTTTCTCTGAATGCGTATACAGTATTTTTACTTTTTTTTTAAAAAAAAAAGATGCTTTCAAAAGAAAGAAGATAGCATAAAAGGACTGTCAACAATTAATATTTATGATATTTACAAATCTAACAAGGTGTGAAGAAATGCATGGATTACAGTACAGCTGATGAAAACGCCTTCTAATAGCCAGATCACTGGTGTCTGTTCAATACAATACTGACTACAGGAACTATGCATCCTTAAAAAAAATATTCTGAAGAGGGATTTCAGAATTTATGAGAGCAGCATCTCTTTAAGAAGCTTCATCATTTTTCAGATGGTGTTCATGGCCTTAATTATACAGCTTTGTTCTTTTAGAGGAGGGCTGTCAAACTCCCAGCCCACAGGCCGAATGCGTCAAGCGCTGGTCACGCCTCCGCCCGGTTTAGCAAAGGGGAAAAAGGTCCCAATATGTCACATGACGCCACCATGACAATGTGAGTTTGACACCCCTGTTTTAGAGGTTCAGATTCATTTAGAAGCAGCATAAGAAAAAAAAATGTTGCTTTAAAGAGCTGCCATGTTGACATGCATTCTGAAGCATCTCTTCCAAATTCTTTCTGAAGCATGCATAGCTTTCTTGACTACACTGAGAATGGCTCCCCAAAATTTCAGAAGAGAGTTTGTCTTAGATGAAGTTGTTGGTGATTCAATCTGAAACCAATTTTATGCAAATAAGCATATTTCCTCTCTTGCTGTTTCTGCGTGTGACTTACAGCAAACCAGTACTTAAGCTGCTCCTGTCCATTCTCATAGAAGTTTGACTTGAAACTGGCTTAAGAAAATCCTGTAAGGACTGAACACTTTGACACAGTATAGTCTACAAAACATCCTCCCCATGGACAATTTTGCCTTTGTGCTCTTCTAACTTTCTGTCCTATTAAAAATAAGACCTTTCAATAAATCAGCTGGAATCTGGCAATGTACTGAGGGAGGAGATCCATGGTACCATTGGTGTTCATGAGTGCTGATATTAATAAAAGTAATTTGAAACATTCTGTGGAGCTGGTCTCGTGGTCTTTTTTTTTACCTAGTGGTGCTGACATCCAGGCAGCTTCATAATTAAGTGGGGATTAGAACTTTGATTTCCTTGGATTTTGAATCTGACATCTGACGTACTACTACTCAGTGGATTTCATTATATACCCATTTGGTTAAGGAACACTTGGGTTCCCATTCAGATCTTGATTTTGCATCATAACTGACATATTTTGAAAGAATCCTACCCTTCTATAGACACCAAGTGTAGTTCACTTTGCTTAAATTATTTATTGACACATAATGTGATGTGATGTTGATGTGGGGTGTTTATTTTATATGCTGATTTCAATTGTCTTTTTATTGTTTCAAAAAATTGTTTATTGTATGATTTTTGTTTTATGTAAGCCACCCTGAGTCCCTCGGGAGATGGGCGGCATATAAATGCCATTAAATAAATAAATAAATAAAAATTCTATTCATATACCCTCGTGTGGAACAGCATTTCAGGCATTAATAATGTTATACATAAAGACAGGAAAACATAGACTTTTTTATTCACCAATGGGGTGGTCCATGCCATTTTGTATCAGCAATTTCTCGCTACACTTTATATTGGACAAAATGACCAATCACTATAGAACCATATATGATAGAGAGTAATTTTAACATTATTGAGAAAAAAAAAAGAATTTGTTTAGATTATAAAACAGCTGAGCTAAAATTTCTTGGAAGATTTGGTATCATTTTTTAATGGTTTCAAAAAGGATTGATTTTTTTATTCAGCCACATGTGTTAATGACCTGGTCACTGCATTGTTGCTTTCTACAGTTTTGGCCCACATTTTTCTATCACCATTTTTCTCTTTCCTTATCCATCCTCTCCCTCTCAGAAACACAAATCTACTTCTTTCTTAGGGTGCTAAGATCAGGTGGTAATATATTCAGCAGTCTCTGAATGTTATAGAAATGTTTTTTTTTTGTTATAATTTCTTTTGTCATGATGCCACCTGCAGATGCAAGAATTTTTATTATTTACAGTTTGTAGCCAAATAATTCTAACTCTCACCTTTAAAATCTCTATATATATCTTCTTCTCTGCACCTGTTCCTATATATCCTCCTCTTACATCTCTTCCTGTCCTATGAACAACTGTCTGCATGCAAATGTTCCACCCTTAGGACCATATTCCATACATCTGATAAAGTTGATTATCATTTCAAATGTTTAGGCAATAATAAATAAAATGAGCATTTTATGTGTTTCAACTAAACTGGAGGGCACTGATTAATTTAAATTTAGTATAAAATCTTCATACAGAGTGCAGCTGATGTCTTTTAAGCAATGCCATTTTGATACGAGATGGGTAGTAAATAAATTTAATAATAAGTAAGTAAATAAATAAAATGAAGCTTACATAATATGTCGTTGTTTTTCTGGGCAGAATTATATTAACAATTAAAGAAAAATGTACCATACTATATAAATATAGTTTGATATTTATTGAGACCAAAACAAAGTTACAGTTTTGGGTGACATTCACATAGTAATAGAAAAAGTAACATTCTGAATCAAAAGCAGCAACTCATGGCATAGAAAATACAAAATGAAACGTTAACTTCAAAAAAGCATTTCTTAAAATAACTTCCTTTTACCCTCATTATTTTATTATATCAAAAATCCCACTGTACAGTATAAGTTAGGAGGAATAGCTACACAAGTTGTAGATCATACCTTTTATTAGAGAATGGAATGGGACTAAGGGAACAAATTCTCTCACCAATTCAGCAGTAAAATGTTCTTCAGAACCATATTATATTCTGCAACTCACAAAGAGAGTCATGAGTTGAGGCATAAAAACAGACTTAACAGAATGTGCCCAAGAACACAATTTTATTTTAATGTGTTATTTTAAAGAAGTAGGTTTTAGAAATAACCTGTTGTATGGAAAAGTTGAAAAATTAAAAAAAATGTTTTAAATTGGATCAAGCTAGATTGGCTTGAAACCTTTTGATAGGCACAACACATCCTTCACTCTGGATTTTGAAACCATAATTTTAAAGAAAATGTAAAATTCTTGGGGTGAGGGGAACAGGACAAACAATAAAAAACCAGAAGAGAGTAGAGAGTTCCCAGGACAGTTGCCATTTTGTGTTTTCAGGCTGCCAGACAAAAACAACAACAAACAAAGATGGATATTAGTGTCACACCTTTTGCCATAGAAAAAAACAGTTGGGGGCAGCCATCTATGAATTTGACTTGATATGACTATAATTGCATCACTGAGACATTGATAAACTAAACCAGCTTTGGCTTTATAAGTTCTGGAGATGAAAGGACAGTTGGTGACTCCATGTCTTACTTTACTGTAGGAATTGGGTTTGACTAGTATAATGAAAAGAAGGACTGGGGGTGACATGATAGCAGTGTTCCAATATCTCAGGGGCTGTCACAAAGAAGGAGGGGATCAGCCTATTTTCCAAAGCACCTGAGGGTAGAACAAGAAGCAATGGATGGAAACTAATCAAGGAAAGAATCAGCTTAGAATTAAGGAGAAATTTCCTGACAGTTAGAACAATTAACCAGTGAAACAACTTGCCTCCAGAAGTTGTGGGTGCTCCAACACTGGAGGTTTTTAAGAAGAGATTGAACAATCATTTGTCTGAAATGGTTGGATTAGAAGACCTCCAAGGTCCCTTTCAACTCTGTTATTCTGTTATATTTTTCTGCTGAGCAAAAGTGCAATACATTACTTTACAGGTGCCATAGCATGTGAACCACACTGAGTTCTCCATTACACCCATCCAGATTTTTAAGGGAAACAGGAAAACTAGAAACCATTTGGGACTAATGTCAATGGAATGCACACATTGCAGGTGCTGGATGGAAGCCAGAAACATAGTTCTCTCTTTTGAAATGTACATATTAGGCAAATCCTGGGAATTCCTTACCAAAAAAGAAAAAACAACTATATAATAAAAAAAAGAAAAGAATAAAACTTTGGTTTTATAACCAAAAGCCCATTAGATATTGGAACACTGCTATCATGTCACCCCCAGTCCTTCTTTTCATTATCCCTAGAGATTTTCCAGCAAGTTCTTGGCTTGATCTTACAAGCTGCCCTTCTCCTTTGTTTGGAACCACAAAAGGGAAAGAATTGGAAATACACTCAGAAACAGAGATGGATGCTTTGAGGAATGAAAAGAGAAAGATTATCCACTGCTCTGCTTCTCATAAGTAGAGGAGCATGGTCAAAGGCAGAGAGTTATAGTAACAGAGGATAAAAACCACTCTATATGGCATAATGCTTAACCACAGACTGAAACTGTGAAGATGTATTTAACAGTTCAGGAGGAAAAAAAAAAGACGAAGATAGTGGAATATTCATCTTAAAGAGAGAAATATGATAGCCAATACAATGGTAGGTTATCCTGAACTCAATACAGCAGTAGGCTATCCTGCATTTTTCTCTGGACACACATAAACACAAAAACAAACACCCATAAATAAAAATCCCATAATGCATTCCAGTCTAGACCTCTCCGTTTGTTCTTTCAATCCAGAAGAGCTTTCTGAGATAATGATGTTACTTTAGTACAAACTCTGTTGAGTTTATTGTGATTTAAAAGAGAGAAAGAGAGAGGAAGAAAAAAAGGGAGTGAGGCAGTGAGGGGAAAAAAGAGGAGGGAACCTTGTATGTTATTTACTCATGGGCTGCTGATGTTAGAGGGTTTCTTTAAGGGCCAGCGGGTTATTAACTTCCTGTCGCCTGCCGCAATGATATGCTGTGACATATTGTCACTGCATTCTAGCAATGCTTTAAAAATTAATTGGGAAGTAAGATGAGTGAAGCGGCTTTAATGAGATACCTTGTTGTAACTTCTAACTTTACACATTATTTACGGTGATTCCACTAATGGTTCCATCCATCAGAGAGGAAGAGAGGGAAGGAGGGGTAGGGGAGAAAGGAAAGAGAAACAGGAAGAGAAGGAGTGGGGGGCGGAATGAGAGCAAGGGAGAGACACAGAAAGGGAGGAAGAGAAATATGAGGCAGGGGCAATCGCACTGCTGCCTGAAAATGGAGGTAAGGGAGCAGCATAGTTACCTACCATTGTTCTTCTTTGAACAGTCGGAAATAAAGGAAAGACTGTAGAAGAAGAGTCATTTCAGCATTTTTAGCTGCCAGTTCCCACTGTATCAGCTTCTACCTAGCAGTTACCCCTTGCTACTTATTGCTCTTAAAACCCAGGATAGCTATAGTCCAGTTCATCCAAAAAATAATTTTCCTCAGAAAAGGTAAATCATCTTTAGGGGCTGGGGTTTGGGTTATGTCATAGACACACTCACAAAATGTCTGTCATGGGAAGACTTGTCTTTCACAAAATGGCTGCTGGGAGGTGGTGGTGAGGCCATTCACAGAACACTTACTGGGAAATGAATGGACTTTTTTGACTATCAAAGAGAATCTATTGTGTGGCCCAAAGGATTATTACTACGATGATAGAGCTGGTGTAAATCATTTCCATTGGCTTAATGGCAGCCTCAGACTTTGCCTGGAATGCAGGCAACTGTGCTGTGGGGTCCAGGGCTGTTTTAAGAGGGGATTAGAGACTTTAAACTGGTAAATGGGGG
>JANHFM010001650.1:13844-24472 GCA_032468115.1 Grayia smithii | reverse complement strand
ATTCTATTCTATTCTATTCTATTCTATTCTATTCTATTCTATTCTATTCTATTCTATTCTATTCTATTCTATTCAGTTATTGTCCTATCACATGGAAGCAAAAGATTGTTGGATCTAAATGCACGATTTGGCTTTTATCTTGAAGACTGGGATAGGAAACATCTTTAGATCTGAGGATTACACACTGTGTTTGTGCTCTGCATTTTCAAATAATAAATGTTTGGGTGTCACTGAACAATCTGAAACTTCATGAAGGAGTTAGTGAGCTGAAGAGTTGGGGACTCCTGACTTAAGGCATCCCTTTGCACCTTAACATTTTCTGTATTTGATAGGAGAAGTGAATTAGGTACCTTTCCTCTGCATGACCATCATCCAGTTTACCCTGCTCCAAAAATGAAAAGAAAAAAGGTCTCAAAAGGTCATCTCTATATATTTGAGATGAAATTTTGGATCAGTAATGAGGTTCTAGGAAGGTTGCACATTACCCATTCTTTGTTTAGCTTTATCTGTATCCCCATGAACTCCTTGGAATTGGACTACAGTTCACAGGCAGCTAGTATCATGTGAACATTTTTGCTACATTGTGTAATCTCCTGACTGTATTGTACATCAGCTATGCCTCCAGACTACTTTGCAGTAGTCAAATTGTGCCATTATTAAGGTGTGGTTCACTGAAGACAATATATCCTGATCAGGGGTGAAATTCACTTACCTTCCCTACCGGTTTGCAAATGTGTCCATGCGGTTTGTGTTGTCTGCGCATGCGCAAAGCCTTCTGCACATGCGCAGAGACTGAAAATTGTTGCAAAAAAGGGACATCATGATGTTTGTATGGGTGGATGGGGCTTTGCGCAGTTGGCCCTACCATATTGTGCAATCTGGTAGGAACCGGCTGAATTTCACCCTGATCCTGATCAAGGAGAAGTCATCACTATCCTTGCCATTGATGCCTTTAACTTTTGCTTGTTCCTGCAGCAGGAAAGCATCTTCACCCAGAAAAGACTCTTTTTAAATTACCAAACCTGTGAACATATGTTATAATAAACCAACCAACCAATCTTTGTGCTGCTCCTTATTTTCACAAAAACTTTGATATTTGTTTACTTTGTTCTCTTGTGTATAACATAATTACAGTTTGAGTCAAAAATGTAAAAAGCAGATACCATTTCTCATATGGGAAAAAAAATCTTGCAGCCATTAAAGATGCAAGAAAAGCTCTTCAATTCTTTGAAGCAAGTAACTTCTAATCCAATTATTTTAGCATTCTAGGTCCTTCATGTTAATACAAAGATATCTTAGTAAACAACCCAGGCCCTGCAATTTCTGTTTGCATATTGACTACAAAGATGCAAAAATAAACTGCTTCCACATTTTCAACATACCAGTTTATCAGGCAGTGTCGCTGACATAGAGTATCTGGACCTCATGAAAAACCTTCAATGATAATTTTTATGAAGTTCTCCTTAGTAACGTAATAATATATGGGTTGGGGATGTGATGGCTTAGTGACACTGAGTTTGTCAGCTGCAAAGCTGAAGCCCAGGTTTGGGACCTGACCACTGCACAATGTATCTGCACAGGATACATGGGTAATAAATCAGAAAATCAATATGTATAATTTTCTTGCATTGGATTTACAAAAAGGAATTGCTGGAGTTGCCACATTGCAATTACAACTCACAAAAATGGCAAGAATTTTGAAAAAAAAAAAGAGCAAGGACAGTTTGGGAAAGCAGATGACAGAACTGGAGAAAGCAGAGGACATTCTGGAGATAGAGAAGTTCACTGAGGATTGGTTCCAGCTGAAATCTGAAAGCTTCAGAAAGAATAAACCTCTCATTCTGGTGATTGACTCAGATTGGATCCTGCAAAGAAAGATGTTTCTTAAAGACTGATGAAAGAAGAAAAAATATGAAATTGATTTATTTGAACACGTTTAAAATAATGGATAGCTATTCCTGGTGATGTTTAATGGTTTTCTGATTGAGATTGTATGATGATGGCTATTTCCAATAATGCTTAATTGTTTTTTGACTTTGAATTTTAGAAGAAGACAGGAAATGGAGGGGGGAGTCTGTTTAAATATAAATGGAGATATAAAGATAAAAGGAAGATTTCAAATTAGGTGTGATAGATAAAGTTTGTAATATTTATGTTATTTCTAATAACTCTTACTGGAGTTTTGTTGATCAGTATGGAGAGATGAGGAGAGACAAGCTTGTAGAGAACGGGGTGAGGTATGGAAGGAAAAGGTATTTGGTTATATTTTAAGATATTAAAATTGTTAATATTGATTATACTTGTTGGGGATGAAAGGGAGTTCTATCTTTTTATTTTTTGCACTTATTTTTATTTAAATTAATGCATTTCTGTAGTCAAACAGTTTTATTTGTATAATATAATCTTTAATATACAATTATTTTGAAAAAAGGATTCAGGCTTGAACAGTGATATGTATTATTCAATCTTTGGTGTAAATGAAAATTGACAAACAGGATGGATGCAGAATGAATACTATTAGTTCTATATTCTGGGAATATAGGGCCTGTTTTATAACTCAGCTGGCTCACTATGACAAACTAACTTGCTAATGATATTGGTAGATACTGCAGCAAGAAGTAAAGCCAGAAGGAAGAATTTGTCTCATTTTCTCTTGATGAACATGATCTAGGGGAAATATTTTTTTAAAAGCACTGGAATGGCTTTGCATGGCCAGAATTAAATTAGCATATAATCACAGTTTAAAGAAATGATTAATAAATTGACTGATTAACTTAGAAATCAGTGTTGTGTATAGTTTAAATATTGTGTTAAGACAAAAGACATTTGGATTCAAATCTCCATATGTCATAAAATTAGCAAAGTCATTTGACCACCCATGCACCCTGGCCAGGGGTTCTTAACTCAGAGTACGCAAACTTCTTGAAGGTCCATGGATAAATTTTAAAGGTCTATGGACTTGAATAGGAAAAAGTTACTTTGTCTTCATTTAGCTTGCTTCATTATTGATTTAATAGACTAACAAAGGACCTATATGACTGTATTATATGTATGCATGTATCTTTTGAGACGTTGTTGACTCCTGATGACAGGCCAGGCAAGTTCCTGCAATTTTTCAGGCAAGATTTTCAAAATGGTTTGTCATTGCCTCCTTCCTAGAACTAAAGGAAAATGTTTGGCCCACATAGCTGCTTCAAGCCTAAGGGAGACTAGAACTCACAATCTGCCAGTTTCTAGTCTGGTGCCTTTAAAAAACAACAAGTACCACCTAGTTACTGTAGCTGCTGCAAGAAGTTCACACAGATTGACTACAAACTATGGGCATGCAAAAAACAACAACCCAATAATGGTGTATTGGAATATTCACAAGAGATATCATTTGCCTGCAAGCAATAACTGGTGGGAACATAAAATATACAAGGAATAGAAAATGAAGAAGACAACATGCTCTGGGACTTTAGAATTCAAACAGAAAAGAACCTGTCATATCACATTACTTAACAATTGTCAATAAGAAAGACAAAAAAGTCTGGATAGTGAATGTGGCAGTACTTGGAGACAGCAGAACAGAAAAGAAAGAACTGAAGAAAATCACAAAATACAAAAAACTACAAACAGAAGTAGAATGATTGTAGCAAAAGAAAGTAAACATAGTACCAATGGTGATAGGTGTCTTGGGCACAATTCCAAAATATCTGGAGCATCACTTGAACATGATTGGCTTTGACAAAATTCACACCAATCAATTGAAAAAGGCAGCTTTACTTGGATCAGCTTCAATCCTGTAATGGTATCCTTAATATTTTCAGATAAGAACATCTGACAATCCAGGTTCTTGGGAAGGACTTGATACGTGGATAATAATGCCAAACCCAATCTAAATTGGAAGTCAGCTTGAGTAGGGGATTGGACTACAGGCCTGTCAAACTGGTGGCTTGCGGGCCGGATATGTCACATGTAGGCCATGCCCACCCTGGGTCCGCAAAGGCAAAAAAGTCATAAGTCATGATCTGGCTCATGACGCAATTGAATTTGACACTTGTGGACTAGAAGATCTCCAAGGTCCCTTCCAGTTCTATTCTGATTGATTAAACCTCTGAACTATGTGACTAGTATAACAACATAATTGTATATGTCGTCTAACTCCCAATGACTATACCACACAACTGCCCCAAACTGACTCCACTGTATTACATATTTATCATGCAAAAACATTTTTTAGAACTGTATTTGAGTAGAATTGGTTTTTTTTGTAAGAAGTCTAAATTTATATGTTTTATTTTATGCATCTAAATAATTTTTTCCTGAAAAAGGCTCTGTAGGTTTATCCAGCTTCTAGGACATAAAAAAATTAAGAACCCCAACTCTGTGCCATACTTACTTCACTGAATTGTAAGGTAAAAATAGAATAAATACAAATATTACTTGAAAACTTATTTTAACAGCATAGTCTTAGAATGATTGTAAACACCAAAATGTCCTTTATATTTTGTTCCATAGCTTTAGGAAGTTAAATAGCTGTAATATCTTTGGGAGTTTAAATATTATAAAAGGGAATGACTTTATGCAAAACCAAGGATTTTAACCCAGCTTTCACATTCCAACTGATCTACAATCAAAACTCTTTGTCTTACCTTCAAGCCATATCACCATTACATGGTAGAATGTTCCATGTATAAGACACCAACACAGAGTAGATATTTTTAGCCCTCATTAATCTATTTTCTAATTTCTGAGACTGGATAATGATTGCATATTTATTGCATGTTTGGATATATGAAAACCTGGGCATATTCAGATGGGGATGTTACTGGAAAGTGGTGCTCACATTTTGTAGTTAGGCACCCAAATATAGTAACAGGTTTAGAGTCTTAAAACTTGAAATTTCGTGCTCAGACACAGCTACCTACGATGGTTGTTTCATCTTTTAATTACAATGTCTGTGTGCTTCTGGAGGCACCATTTAATTCCCCCTGACAACCACCCATTTAAATTAAAGTCAAATACTCAGAACTTTGTTGGAGAAAAGAGCCACACAAGAGATGAGCTAATTACCAGATGTTGTTAATTTGACTCTGATATGCTACCAAAAAAAAAAAGATTTTTTTAAAGTAAACCCAAAGTGGCTGTTTGTTCAAGTTGACACTCTGTTAAGTAATTGACATGTGTGCTGCTGATAGGGATGTTCTTGCACTAATAGCCTCATAGGCCAAGCCATTTTATGCAACAAACTGTGGAGCTTCCCACATGGGGGCTAATCTTCAATGGATTCTAAGGCTAGCAGGAAAAATATCTTCCCACAGAGCAGCCATCTGAAGCTTGTTGCTTGGTGTTCCAGCAGCTAATCTTATATCGGATGAAAAAATTCTAGTGGGGTGGTGCACTAGAAGAAGAGAAAACTGTGAATAGTAGAACCTTAAGCTATAAGGATTAATATGATTCTCTGGCCATTCATACTAGTTTAGTTTTGTCGAAGAGAATAGTTCTACTCCAGGGTATTTAAATAATTTCATAATGCTTCTTCTGCATTATCTCAACCAGGCAGATAAAGTCAAGTTACAGCTAGGATAAGTCACCATAGAATTTTCCAGCTAATATTTTTCAGCTAATCAAGGTATGATTGGCAGTTACTGACATCCATACTCTCACAGCACCAGGTTGCCTATCATTTTTTACAGGGATACTACTCCACATTTTGTCCTTGCTGTTTCATTGCCCCAAGTCTTTTAAAATGTAAGATTGTAATCAGAAAGAGAAGATTTCCAGGAGAGAAGGTACTAACTGGTTGAACTATTTCACTGTTCCAAATCAATAGGAATACCTTCCTCCAGTAATTTTTAGGAAAAAAAAATATAGACTATGTTCCTATCACAGTTCTTAGTGAAAGCTACTTGCTAACTATCACCCCATTGATCATCAAAGTTGATTCTGCTGATGTGACTGGCTAGGCAGGTTTCCTTTCATCCTTCACTGCTCCTTGTACAGATATCCCTCTGGAAGCTACATGCTTGGTAGAAGAGGATGGCCGTCGCAGATAGAAGGAGTATACTGATCTTTGGTCAAGAATATATGATAACTGTGTTCCTCTGCAAGAACCTCCAAAAAAAGCTCAAGGTCCATTAGATATGTATTTCTTATCTAGGTTTTCTTATAAAACTTATAAAGATGATTGTAAAACTTTGGATCTAGATATATACTCAACTATATATGAACTGCAATTCCCCTTAGAGTTCCTGAATGGCCCACTGAACTTTACCAGAGCTGTCACCTCATGGATCAGGCTGGCACAAACGTGATGACACCTCCTTTTCTGGAAGCCTTCAAGCAGAGGCTGGAGACCTCTTCAGAGATGTTCTAGTGGCTCCCACACCTGAGTAGTGGATTGAACCAGATGACCTTTGTGGTCTTTTTCAAAGATATTTTGTGGCAGGATGTGAAATGAGCAGTTTATAATGAAAAATCCTCAAATGTATTAAATTGAAATAATTGCCATGGATGAATTGGACAAAATTCCTGCCTGGCAATGTGAGGGATTGATCAATAGTTAACATCCAGCAATTGATTGAAATAATTGCTGTAAAGACAGTGCAGTTTCTGAATCTAAATGGATGATATATTTTTCATACCACTGTTGTATGTTGAACAGCATTGTTTATAAAATAAACAAGAGCCAAACATTAGCATTATTTGTTCACTCATTTGATATAGCCAGATTCTACAGGAAGCTCTGATAACATTCAGTAGTAAATATATGCAGAAAATGAGAACATCCAAAAAGAGACAAATACTTTGTTCAGAAAACATACGCGCTTTGGTTTCTTTCTGTCTCTAGACAAGGTGAAACCTGGGAATTCATTATAGAGACAACTTTGAAGCCCCTAAATTCTATTTCTGTTCTCAAAGTATATCTGGGAAGAAGACACAGCTTGCTTATGAGATGTATCTGTATTTGAAGCACAGAGAATGGCTTTGCTTAATAACTATCTTTTCACATCGGGTCAAATTTCTCATGTTTTGTCTTTTTAGCTCACTGAAAGTTTATGCTCTAATAGGTCCACCCATACTGCTGGACCATGCTTTCTTGTAGACTTCATTACATTATTTGTCTCAGTTCAGGGAAAATCAATTCCTTTTCCAGGCTCAGTAAATACTTCTTAAAAATATTTCAAAGAGATGGCAATAAGGTAGCATTATTTTTAGAATGTGTTTGTCTTTGTCAATGTCATGTTGCATAAACCAAGGCTATCATAGGTTGGAAACAAGTGTGGCTTATTTTTATACTAAAAGAAAAGTGGTACCGTTAAACAGAAGATTAAAAAAAACAAAATGAAATGTAACATACCTCTGTAGTTAATCATGGAAATATATTAAATTGCTGTTTTTGAAAGATACTGCTTCTGCTCAAGAGGCATATTGGGAAGCAAACATCCAGGTCTATTTTCATACCTAGATGGAGGATTACAGACCAAAAGGTACTAGTATTTTAAGCAACGTATATGATAAGCCCTACTGAACTTTCTGAGGCTTCTGATAGTGACAAAGAATTGTTCTGCTAGACTTATTTATATAAGGGCAAAGAGATATGGTGGTTAGAATAATGCTTCATGGAAAACATGATTATGGGAAGGGTTTGGGTTATTACACAGTATGTATGCTAAGAAACAGTCCAAGTATAAGAGGCAAGAAAAGGAATTGGGATCTTGTCTTGCTTACACTCACAAGAGATGTGTAAGATCAAAAGAGTTTAGGAGAAGGCAATTGAAATTTGTTTAATTATGGTAGTTTCTTCCTCCTATAGAATATACTGGGATACATACAGTATACAGTACACACAGTACATACATACATACTTACATACACAACACACACAGCTGTGTGTGTATGCATACACACACATATATACATATACAATACATATATTTACAGAAAACCTCCATAGTTGACCACCTCTCTACACTGACCACCTCCCTAAGTTAACCACATTTCCATAGACTGGACATAGATTATATGTACACAATAGAAAGCCAACCTCTCTATATTGACCACCTTTGTAAGTTGTATCCTGACCACCACCTTGACACATGGTATTAATTTACTCTTTATAACTTGACCAGTTGAGTCTAGTCTGCACCAAGGGCAAAACAAGTGAAATGAAAAATTGGTAACAATGGGTTTTTTTTTTCAAGAAGAATATCAGAGAATACAATATTTTTGACTTAGATTCGGCAGTAAAGATGATGACATCTTTAACACTGATGAGTGTGGACTCTTTTTCAAGGCTGTGCCTGACAGGAGCCTCATTATGAGGGGTGATAAATGTAAGAATGGAAAACTTTCTAAAGAATATTTCATAGTTCTGCTGTGGGCTAGTTTAACCAGAGAGAAGCTAAAACCTTTGGTGATTGGGAATTCAGAAAAGCCCGCTCATTCAACAACCTATAGCCCAAAGACCTTCCCGTCACCTGGAAATCTAACAAATCTGCATGGATGCCCTATTTGAGGAGGGGATAAGAGGTATTGATTGAAAAATGAAGAAAAAGAAATTGTCCATTCTCCTTGTAGTGGACAAGTGTCCTAGCCATTTATTTATTTATTATTATTTATTTATTAGTTCTATTTATATGCCGCCCTTCTCCCGAAGGACTCGGGGCGGCTCACAATGTTGAAAACAAACAATAAACAGTTAATTAAATTTAAAATTAAAATTGGCAATTTAAAAAATCAATTAAAACAAGTAGAAAAATTAAAAACCCCTGTCAGTCAGCCGATCTGTTGGAACAGCCATCCCCAAATGAATCATGTTACAAATGTGAAACTGAAATTTTTGCCTCCAAACACTACATCAAAAATTCAACCTCTCAACCAAGGCATAATGTAAACATTTAAAATGCACTACCAAGCTCGGCTTCTGCAGTGGGTCATTGCTAAAATGCAAACCTATGGTCTGTCTTACGGGCAGGTTTCAAAACCCATTGCTACTGGTTCACTTGTGGGTACACGCATGCTCATGTGATGCTTCTGCACATGTGCAGAAGCATCCGGGTGAGGGGGCAGAGCCTCCTGCCACCACTGCTACTGGTTCGCCCGATCTGGGGCAAACCGGTAGCAACCCACCACTGGTCTGTCTACAGAAGCAAAACCCTAACCCTGACCCAGAAGCAATTTTCCAGTCAGTATTGACTGAGGTACAACCAAGCAGAAAAGTGCTGGAAGCAACAGATGTAGCAGAAGAATTAAGTGAGGAGGACACAGAAATTTCAGATAGTAATTTGCTGTGGAAAAATGCCCAGATATGCTAAGTGGTATAGCCAGTATTGAGAGTGCATTCTCTGCTTAACTTCATAAAAAGAATAAGAAACAGACTAAAATTGACCTTTTTCTCAGAAAGAATATCAAACCATGAGAAAACAATACATACATATTGATTTTGTATGATACAGTATTGCATGAATGATTTTACTGTGTTTTCACTATGTGCTTCTGTATGACATTCTCTAATAAAAAGCTGTACAATAAAACGAGGCATGTGTACATATTAGTACAGTTGTTACATATGTTGACCACCTCCCTATGTTAACCACTTTCCTTCAGTCCTTTGGGTGGTCAACTTTCAGAGGTTTTATGTATATACACACATGCATACACACACATTTATTCATCAAATATATATATCATTGCCTATCACACAAAGGCAGTATATACGGTATATTTTCTCCCATCTTTCTGTGATAACTGACTGCCCATGCCATTGCACAGTATCCAAAATTACATATTGCTATACTCAGCAAAGTTTTCCAAGCAGTGAGGAATTCTGTGGTTTAAGTACTACATTTTTTCCCCCTGACTTTTCTAGGAGGCCACTAGAATTTGATGGTGTCGAAATATTTGCATTTCTTGACAAATATATGCTGAGCATTGCTAGAGGCACCGAGCTTAAATTCTTCAACAGATAACCAGAGAAACCTAATACATACTCTTTCAGAGAGTTTCACTGATAAAAAGATCATGCAGGTATGATCTGATGGGTTTGTTGTAGGTATAAATTATCTTAACTCAGTATATGGAATAACATCTGAATAGATAATCTGGTGGAGTCTTCCTTTTCCTAATTTTATCATTATCATTCACATACAAACTTTTATTGCAGCAGATGAAATGCAGACATGTGTATCAAATGGAGAATATGTAACAAAATATGCATTCAATTAATGTTGACAACCCCAAGATAAGTGGAATTTTTCCCTGAAGCTTTATTATTAGCTTTAGCCACACATGTATCATTGTCAATAAAGAAAATAAATTATATTTGGGCTTTGGAATCTTGTTTTCAAGCCCAATCCCAGAGGTTTTCTGTATTACCAATCCCAATATTTAAGAATTTTCTTGCATTTCCTACTGGTCACTAACCCAGTACACATACACTAAGGAACTGTGTTATATTTCCCATGTAAATCTCCCCAAAGATGCTTATATTGTAATGCTTAGTGCAAAAAATCCAAATGGTTATGAAGATGACTTTCCTGTTTGTTTGTTTGTTTGTTTGTTTGTTTGTTTATTTATTTATTTATTTATTTATTTATTTATTTATTTATTTTATTGCATTTATATGCCGCCCCCTCTCCCGAAGG
>JANHFM010001649.1:51467-63351 GCA_032468115.1 Grayia smithii | reverse complement strand
TGAGTTTCAAGCCAACTTTTGCACTCTCCTTCTTCACCTGCATCAAGAGACTCTTTAGTTCCTCTTCACTTTCTGCCATTAGAGTGGTATCATCTACATATCTGAGGTTGTTAATATTTCTCCCAGCAATCTTAATTCCAACTTTTAATTCATCTTAGCCTTGCCTTTCTCATTATGTGCTCTGCATATAAGTTAAATAGGCAGAGTGACAGTAAAGGGCAGTGGTGGGTTGCTCCCGGTTCGGCCCGGTTCACACGATCCTGTAGTGGTGACGATGTGATGTCAATGAACCGGTTCTCCATGGGTGGGACCCAGATCCACCCGCGCGCCCGTACTTACATTTCTCTGCTCTGCGCAGAGTGCTTGTTTCTAGTTTTCCAAGGAGAGTAGTTAGTGCGCATGCGCGGAGTGCGTGTTCAGCGCACCGATCATGCACAAAGTGCGTGCATGAAGAGAACCGGAGTAAAGGTAAGTAGAACCTACCCCTAGTATAGGGTGACCTATATATAGCAATATGTTTTCTTCTGTCTGCTGGTGATCTTCCTGGCATGGAAGACATGAATTCAATGTAGTGATAAACATTTTTTGCATGCAGGTCTGTGTTTCCTGCATTTCTAGGTTAAGCCAGAAGAATTCATTTTGAAACCCAATGAAACCAGCTAAAGTAGAGTATTTGGATTGAAGAGTGTTTTAAAAGCCTTGTGTAGAATGCTGAGTTCAAATCCAAAATTTCAATAAAATCCGTTCAATGCAGTTGATGTATTCAATATTTTCTCTTTCAGGCACATTAAAATTGCAATTGGGTGACCACTTTTAGAGACCCTCTGGGGCTGCACTAAGACTTTAAAGGGAGGACAAGGAGTCCTAGGCAGAAATTACAAATTGCACACTTGGGGTAGAAAATATTCAGTAGACAGTCCATTGCTCTGATTTAATATAAGACAGCTTCTTATGATCTCTCTTTTTTCTCCTTTTTTTCTTTGTCAGCCCACTTATCACATAATTGCTTTTTATTCCTGCAATTGTATTTAGTCCTTGGCCTGTGTTAAATTATATTTGTAACTTTATAAATGAAGGTGAAATCATTATGACATATAACCTACTCCCTGAGAATTGTCTCTGTTTCATAGTTTATGGCTTTAATAAATGGCTTAATTCTACCAAAACTATTGTACAAAAAAAGTTTGGGAGACTGAAAAAGGCATTATTCATAAATCTCAAAGACCTAGTTTTTGATCTACTTAGTCTTTTTCTGTAGCTCTTGTTTCTTTCTTTCTCGTGTATCTGTAAATGGAGAACTCAGAGAATGATGTAATTGCAATGTAATTAAAATAATTTTGCCGTTTCCAGATGTTTTAAAAATATTTTTGGAGTATACTTATTACCAGCTTTTTCTCTTGTTCTTTTTCAAAAAGTGAACACTTCTGGCTTTTGAAACCAATATTTATTGGTCTTTGAAATGTCCATGGCTGGACTTGAATGGAAGTTGCACTGCATAGGTCATTTGGTGCAACACTTCTGTTAATGCTTTTTTTCACTTGTTTAGCAGTCCTAATGGGTCATTTCTTTTCAAGTGACACATATTCCATCCTTTTCTTCTTATTTCATTTTTCCTAAATCTTTTCAATCCCCCTCTGATCCCTACAAAACTCAAGCTCAAAATTAAGGGATTATGTACAATAATATGTATACACAAATATAATTTCCTGGCAGCTATCTTATCAATAGCATATCTCCCTTTATAGCTACTGATTTTTTTTCACCTCACTTACATGCTGCTTTATTATTTTATATGGCACCTGAAATCACCCCAAGAGGACTGGCTGTGAATGGGTCTCTGTTGATTTTTGTAAATGAAAACTCAAGTGTAATATGAAAAACATTTAGAGTAGAGGCAGACTGACAGTGTCATGTATTAGTTTACCTTAGTGTTCTTGAATTTTTAAAAGCAAAAGTGAATACTCAATAGAATTTAAGTGTTAAGATGCAATAAATGTTCTGCTGTAAAATGATATATATGCTACAGACTAACGATATTTAACAATACGAGCAATGCATCTTGCTATGTCAAACAGTAATATTAGTATTACTTACAAGAATCCAATACCTAACAGCCCCCATTGCTAAAAATATCAATGAATCTATAATCTATTTAATGGATACTTCCCAAAATTATTTTCGTAATGGTTAACATTTAAAAGTAGCTATCTCAGAAATACCTGGTGAAACACATAACATGTTGATGTAAGGAACCACTCTTTCTCTTCTTATTTTTTCAGTTATTCATATGAGATGATGAGAAAAGATGGGGGTGGAGAAGAGTTTGAATTGGGAGCATTTCTAAGAAAATTCTTATTGAAGACACAGATTATATTTTCAAGGATATGCGGTGCATGTGGTGTTTTGATTGTGTTGTCTATTTTCTTGTGTCATAGGCAAAGTTAGGTACCGTAAATTCCAGCGTATAAGACAACTTTTTAACCCATTAAAATCTTCAGATAAGTGGGGGGTCGTCTTATATGCCAGGTACTGACCTTGCAAGATGCATGGCTGGCAAACTCTTTATTTTAACTGGAAAAGTTGGGGGTCATCTTGTACGCCCAGTCGTCTTATACTCCGGAATATACGGTAATAAATAAATATATAAATAAACTTCCTTGAATTTTCAAGCCTGCAATCTTTGCAAGCCATGGTATTTCAAGACAAAGGCTGGCAAGTTCTAATTTTTATCTGAACCATGTGTGGCAGCCAGGATAAAGGCCATACAGGAAGATCAGATACTGGTCTGACATGCACAATGCTCCCTTCAAAGAGTGATCTGCCCATTTAACAAGGTGAATTACTTCTTCTTCTTTTTAAACTTGCTTAGGCATGCTGCCTATAACAGAGACACCTTGGATCAGAGCGCCCAACTCTTCCTTCGTATGCACCATGAAATGCTGAGAATTCCATTTGCACCCTCCAGATTTTTAGGTAAAGGTAAAGGTTCCCCTCGCACATCTGTGCTAGTCTCTACTCTAGGGGGGCAGACTCTAGGGGGCAGTGCTCATCTCCATTTCAAAGCCGAAAAGCCAGCGCTGTCCAAAGACGACTCCGTGGTCATGTGGCTGGCATGACTCAACGCCAAAGGCGCACGGAACACTGTTACCTTCCCACCAAAGTGATCCCTATTTTTCTACATTGCATTTTTTTTTAACGTGCTTTCGAACTGCTAAGCTGGCAGAAGCTGGGACAAGGAACGGGAGCTCACCCCGTTACGCAGCACTAGGGTTTCGAACCGCTGAACTGCCGAACTTTCGATTGACAAGCTCAGCGTCTTAGCCACCGCATCCAGATTCTTAGCCTTCTTGAATTTTACTGGGTTTTCCCTATTTTTTTAAAAAAAAAAACAAAAATTAGCTCACTGTGTTTTAGAGCGTAAAAAACCTGCCACCTACGAACTCCAAAGTGCTCAGGCATATTTCTCCAGGTGTGCTCAATTTAATCTTTAAGGTTTAAAAAATAATAATAGCAATAACAATAACAATGGGATAAGGGGAGTGGGTGGGGCTCCACCCATTAAAAAAGAAAATGCAAAGTTATTATGATGGAAGAAGTTTAAAGAGTATTTAATAAATATGATTTATTTTCCTAGGCTCAAAAATTCCCAGGGATGGTGTCCATAGCCCTGAAATGAAAGGGCTGCACCTTGGGAGGAAAAAAAAGATATGAAAATCTAGACAGACAATTGAAATGCAAATATATCACACTGATATCAAAGGCATGTATTGTCAAGGCCATGGTTTTCCCAGCTGTAATGTAAAGCTGGACCATCAGAAAGCCTGAACAAAGAAAAAAGTCCTGTCTTTGATTTGAGGCACTGGAGAAAATTGTAGAGAACACTTTGGACCACAAGGAAAACAAATAATTCAAGACTAGTTGAAGCAAAACCAAACTGTTCACTGCAGGCATAAATAATGAACCTGCAGCTTACACATATTAGACATACACTGCAAGGGCAAATGTCACTGGAGAAGATTCTGAGGCTTGCAGAAAATCAAAAGCTATTGAAAGGAAGGTCAACAGAAGACAAAGTGCACAGTCAATGAGGACACAAGAAAGTCACAATCTTGATTACTGAGCTGGGGAAGGAAGGAAGGAAGGAAGGAAGGAAGGAAGGAAGGAAGGAAGGAAGGCTTGCAAAATTAAGGAAAAGCAATTACCAAGTTGCAAAATGAAGGCAAAATTATGTTCTTTGAGTCATGAAGACTCAGAAAGAGTTGAATGGTTAATAAAAAAAGAGAGCATAATATAGGGATACAATGGATAGCTAGGAACAAACTTTACTAATGTGCTTTATAGTGAGGAAGAATCTTTTGTGAAACAGATAGTCTTCGACTCAAAAAGGTACTTCATGCTGCAGAGACAACATGATGCTTGATTTCAAGGCAAGAAGATACAATTCTTCTTGATGAGATCTTTGTGTCAGCTGGACTGGCAGTTCCCACAGATTCTGTGCAAGTGTTTACCTCCCTGCCAAACTACAAATACATGAGAGTAAGCAACGTGTCAGAGTAATCCTGATGTCTTCATGTTCTCATTATTATATTCATTGTATTTCTGGTACTAGATAGGTAACTTTCACCTATCTAGAAATTCTGTCCTGTTTATGTAAGTTCTCTATTTAAGATTTAGAACCTCGTTTATGCAAGCATCAAAATAATTAATATGCAAAGGCTAAGCCCCAAAATTATCTCTTTATCCTAAAAGAATAGCATGCAAATGTCTGAAAACTTTTCTCATTTCTTGTTATAGATATGGAAAATACCTCTAATCAGTGGTGGGATTCAAAATTTTTTTACTACTGGTTCTGTGGATGTGGCTTGTTGGGCGTGACATGGCTTGTTGGGCGTGGCATGGTGGGTGAGGCAGGGGAAGGTTACTGGAAAATCCCAATTTCCTCCCAATCAGCTGGGACTCGGGAGGAAGATAATAGATGGGGGCGGGGTCAGCCAGAATTTTTACTACCAGATCTGTCAGTGTGGCTTTGTGGCTGTGGCATGGCTTGGTGGGCATGGCAGGGGAAGGATACTGTAAAATCCCCATTCCCTCCACACTCCAGGGGAAGGTTACTGCAAAATCCCCATTTCTTCCAGATCAGCTGGGACTCGGGAGGCAGAGAATAGATGGTGGCGGGGCCAGTCAGAGGTGGTATTTACCGGTTCTCCGAATTACTCAAATTTTTCGCTACCGGTTCTCCAGAACTGGTCAGAACCTGCTGAAACCCTCCTCTGTCTCTAATGCTGGCTTCTCTTTTCTGTGTGGGCTGCTTGGAAAATTTGAGATAGTCTCTCAGATTATTCTCCTCTTTGTAAACTTTCAGACAATGGTAGAGGCCACCCAGCTTCTGACGCCCGAGACTAAAATTTTGAATGAAAAGTATGGAGTCACTTTTGCTGAAAGATGACCATCTGCCTTGGAGACAGAAACAATGGAACAAGCAGTATTATTTAAAACAAACAATCTATAGTGATATTCATTTTTGAAATTTATTGGATTGAAAAGCTAAAACCTAGGGGTTTTTTTTTTCTCTTCCTTTTAAAATATTTTCACCACACTGAAGCTTTCATCCTTTGGATTAGTGCTTTAACGTTTTACGTTCACTCAGTTCACAGGGCTTCCTACGAGTCAAATAAGAGAGCAAGCTGCTGTCTCAGTCTAACTAAGTGCATCTGGACTGAATCCAGTTACAAACGGGAGAGAATCCTAGTGAGTTAAGTGCTCACTGTTTCACTTTTAGTAAGGCGCAAACAACTTTTTTTCTTTTTTCTTTTTTTGGCTTTAAGAAACAATTTCCTACTTCTAATATTAAGGCAAAAATATGATGGTCTAAATCAGGGGTGTCAAACTCACGTTGTCATGGCGGCGTCACGTGACGTATCGTGATTTTTTTCCCCTTCACCAAACCCGGCATGGGTGTGACCAGTGCATGACACATCCGGCCCGCAGGCTGTGAGTTTGACAGCCCTGGTTTAAATGGTCTAGAGCAGTGATGGCTAACCTTTTCTGGACCGAGTGCCCAAACCACACGTGTGCGCCCAAACCCCCCAAATGCAATGCGTGCATGGCCCCTGTGCATGCACCTCCCCACATACCCCACTCCCCCCACGCATGCACGATCAGCCTCCGCATGCTCACCGCCCCCGCTCATGCGCAGAGACCCCAAAAAACAGCTGGCCAGCGGGAGGTCCGCGCCCATGCACGGCAGAGCTAACTGGGTGTCAGGGTTCCAAGTAACACCCCCAGGCTTCCAGGCCTGACACTGGGGTGACGGATCACATGCCCACAGGCCATAGGTTTGCCATCACGGGTCTAGAGTTTAAGGCCCCAGGTTAGAAACCAGCAGATGCTAAGTTCTAGTTCCACCTTAGCTATGAAAGTTGGCTAGGTGACCTTGAGCCAGTAACTCACTTCATAGGGTTGTTATTGTGGGGGAAATAGGCGGAGGTATATATATTGGATATGTTCTTTGCCTTGAGTTAATTTGTGAAAATCATAAAGGCGGGAATAGAAATAAATGAATAAAAAACTTATCTAGGTTTTCTTCTTTCCCCATGTTCCTTTCCTCATTTTTTTTTCTCTATCAACTTTTTCTCCATTGTGAAGAAATAGAAAACCGTAGGATATACGTATAGTGAAATATGTCTCGGTCCATTCCTAATGATCCAAAAAGCTTAGAATCTGTAATGCTCCTCAGACATCATGTTTATCAGCCTCTGGAGTGTTGAAATTCCTCCAATTCAGTCTAATTAAAAAGGTGGGTGATCTATGGCTATTTAGATGCTTACAAACAATACCCAGCCTTCTCATCCAGTATGATCCATGATGAAGATGCTGGGGATTTTGGTTTTACTACCACTGGATGATCACACTTTGGCTGTCTTCCATGTGATTGGTAAACAACAATAGGATTACCATACCCCCATGTTGGTGAACCTATGGCACGCATGCCAGAAGTGTCACGCGAAGCCATTTCTCTTGGCATGCGATCCATCGCCGAACATACCTGCTCCTGCGCATGCATGCAGTTTGGCTCTCTCGTGTGCATGACACATGGTTGCACATGCGTGCAAGACAGCCAGTGTGCAGTATGCGCATGTGCAGATGATGCAGTTGCACATGTGCCGCAGGGGGTGCACACATGACTGCTCTGTGCATGCTCAGAGCGCATTTGCTTGCGCGATTTGGTGGGGGTGTGCGTGCAACAGCTCTGCGCATGCGCAGTGACACGATCACATGCACACCACAGGAGGGGCACCGTGTGACATCTTTGCACATGCACAATGGCGCGGTTGTGCATGCATGTCAGAGCTGGGTGGCACGCGAGCCAAAAAAGGTTTGCCATCTCTGCCATAGACCTTTCCTTATACACACCCAGTTTTTTGTTTTCCTAATTATTTTGTTGCCGGGGCTGTAATTAAAAAGAAGCCATCTATTTTTTGGGGACATGAAACCTCCTCACCTCCTCTTGATTTAAACAAATCAAACCTTTAAATAGAACCCAAGTGGTTGCTTTATCTAATTCTAGGACAGTACCTTTGACACTTCCTTGTACACAGCTACAAACTGTCCCCTCATATGCCCTCATTAACACTTTTCAAATATTTGAACAGCGATTTGGTAACTATCATAATTATCTCCTGCCCAATTGTTATCCAACTAACATCACACATCAGATTCCATCATCTCTGTTCTCTCTCCCTCCCTCTCGCTCATTTTAACACTCAATTATTTTCCCACACTGAAAGAACTCCAACACCGTTACAATATTTCACCAAAGCAGAGTGATAAAATTGCATACTGCAGTAGGACAAAGGAAAAGTGGGGAGAGAACCTGAAATGTGTCCAAGACTCTTGAAGGAAACAGCAGGAGAGGCTGAGAGATGAGCTAAAAGAAAAGGTCAATAAATCATAGATGGAGCCAAATTTTAAATTAGGTAGCCAATAGCTGATGTCTGAATGAAGATCTGGCTCTTTGAGAATCAAAACTCGGACATTTCCTCATAAGGAAATAAAATTGTATGAAAGTGCTTTCATTTTCTTATTTTGATAGTTTTAGCCTCCTTGTAAGTCCAAATCAAGTGCAGTGTTTTGAAATGAGGGACACGAACTTTAGAAGAAGAGAAAAATGGTTACATCTCATTAATTTTGGAATATATATCTTTGTCAGATCTTATATCCTGAACACACAAAAAAACAATAACAACAACATTGAGGATAAAAAAGCCAGCTCTTTTACCAGTTCAAACTGTGTTAGAATTCTCTCGTAAGATGCAACTTGTCCGAATCCCTTGTGTGGGCCGTGCTGTACTAAACGAAGTCCATAGGACACACGTTTCTGAGAAAAGTTATACATTACTCTATTTCTCTTCCCTTTTCACTATGGCTCTCCGAGTGTCACATTTAGTGATAAAAAATGCACCCCCAATGCAGAATATGTTCTTCCCTTTTGCTTTGTCCATATGTTCTATTTGCTTGTTAGATAAATAACATTTACATGCAGTTGATCATCACAGGAACCACAGAATCAAAGTGAAGTAAGGGGCATCCATGTTCAAATTACAGCAAAACACTGTTTTCTTCTGCAAGTCTTTTAAGGTTTATAGGTTAACTCCATTTTTACCCGGAGACGTCCTCTCCTGAAAAACGGACAGCTCCAATCTAATGTACTCTGTTTAATAAACCGACTTCCTCATTATGCACCAGTTTTATGTTTGGATTGGTCTCATGGTATACGGTCTCAATTGCCCACCTGTGCAACCACACAGCACTTAATGGATTTGCTCAGATGTTACTAAGGGCATTGCTGGAAGTTAATAAGAGTACAAAGACGACCTTATAAACTTTTTTTTTTTGGGGGGGGTTAACCCAAATAAAATGTAACACAACATTCAGCCTCTCAGGTCACCCCTGCTGGTGCAAAGATGTTAATAGGTTATGTGTGGGACAGGGGTGGGTTCTACTTACCTTTACTACTGGTTCTCTTCGTGCATGCGCGCAAGCGCGATTTGTGTATGTGCACACCTAAAGTGTGCCACCGCACATGCGCAGTAAGTTTTTTCTGGGAAAAAAAACTCAAAATGAGTGCTCTGTGCATGCGCAGAGCGGGATTTTCAAAGTTTTTCCGAAAAAAAGTAAGTTCAGGCGCGCGGATGGGCCCGAGTCCGGGATGCGGAGAACCAGTTCGGTGATGTCACAACATCGCCGCTACCGGATCGCGCGAACCGGACCAAACTGGGAGCAACCCACCACTGGTGTGGGAGGAGGGAGACACTTTTCAATAGAGGTTCAGAAGCCCATGAAGACACTTATATCCAAATTAGTTCAATTGATAGCATTAAGTCTGTTTCCCATTAATGGTCTCATAATGTTTCCTGAAAAGGGAACAGATTTGGTTTCATGACACCCACATTATTCATCCAAATTATGAGCTGGGTTTGCCTGAGATAGGTTTCTCACAAGTTTCTATAACACACATTAAAGTCTGGGCCATATGGATACCATCAAGCCAATTTAGATCTCCCTGATAAGAGTTGTGCTGTATTAGATGAAAAGCCAATAGAGTTGATCATTTTGATCGCAATTCTGATTGATCAGATTTTGATCAAGATAACAACCTGTCTCTTTAGGTTCTCTAATAATCATTTACATAATTTACTAATAGAAAGGATTGATAAAATCATGAAAGGAACTATTATCGTTGCATTCATCTAACATCCTATAAAAAAAAACCAATCTAGGACAGTAGACATTCTCACAATTTTGCTATGGAATTTTGATTGAAACTAGTTATGTTGAATAACTTCATCAAAAATTGCTGAACCAGCTTAATGTGCTGAATCTAAGTAGATGTCTTCAGATCAAATCAGCAGTTTGGTGGGCTTTTGCAGTGTTACACAATTTAACCAAACCAAAATTGTGATTCCATCTGAATTTATTCAACTGTCCAATTGACAATTCAAGTTTGATTTGACTGGAGTCACTGAGAGGATTTGAATCAAACCTATATAAATCCACATCCATATCAATTGATATTTATTAATCTATCCTTCTACAGTGCACACAAGTTGAATCACAAGTAAACTCAGCTTTCATATATATTTCCTAGTCTTAGTGTAGGAAATAAGAACAGGAACTCCTGTTCAAGGCATACCTCAAACTGTGTAAAATGTTATAAATAGAGAGACAAGAGAGACAAACAGACAAGAAAGACACCAGAAACATTACATACAAAACCATCCAACATGGATAAACTCCACAGCTAATTAAGTGGCAGACAACATTTGAGGAAGTCACAGTTCTTAATCCAGTAACTAATGGCACCTTCAGGATCTAGCCCATCAATGGGTCTTAAGAAGCTTCTGGATAAAGCTGGCATTATAACCATTATAACCATGTGCTACAAGGAGATTAAGGAATTATTAGTTCTGGATCTGAACTAATATTCATTGGCAAATCTCTTTAGGAAATGAAATGGAAAGCTTTCATTTCTTGGAAAGCTATCCTTCTACAGTGCAAACAACTTGAGCCACAGGTAAACTTTCATTTTACACTCTTCGTTTGAGAATGAAAGGGAAAGCTCCTAGCTGAGCCCTGATGGTTCAGCTAAGCATGGAGAAAACCATAAATTCAGTGGCAGACATATCCAGTTAAAAGGCTTACATTTAGCGCACGGTGAAAATAGCTACACATGGCATGAAACTCTAAAGAACTTTGCCTGGGAAAGATAGACAACATGATTAGGAGATGTATACAATTCATCTTTTTTTAATCAGCTTACAGTTTTAGGATGTTGGGATGATTTATTCAACGTGAGTAAATTCTTAACTTTATAAGAAGATATTCTTAATAGGCCAGTTTCTAGACTATTTTTTGTTGGTTGGTTGGTTTTTAAATAGGAGAAATATGATGCTGTAAATTGTCAAGGATTCAATTTGGAGGACTCCAGTGGTGGGTTTCAAAAAATTTTTACTACCTGTTCTGTAGGTGTGGCTTGGTGGGCGTGGCTTGATGGGCGTGGCAGGGGAAGGTTACTGCAAAATCCCCATTTCCTCCCCACTCCAGGGGAAGATTACTGAAAAATCCCCATTTCCTCCTGATCATCTGGGACTTGCGAGGCAGAGACTAGATGGAGGCCAGTCAGAATTTTTACTACCGGTAAAAATTCTCCGAACTACTCAAAATTTCCGCTACCGGTTCTCCAGAACGGGTCAGAACTTGCTTAAACCACCTCTGGAGGACTCCCAATTTTGAAGTAGACCTCATGCTACATTCAATCACTATGGCTTAGATAGATATCAAAGTAATGAGCCTGGTGTGAGATACCCTCTTGGTGACTGTATCCATACTTGATAATAAAGAAAATATTTCTAAGTAAATTTATTCCATTGTTCCTTAGGTATCAAATCTCCTCCTCCTCCTCCTCAGAAAAGATAAAAATAAAGAGAAAGATGATGAGTCTGAATCTTGCTCTCCTGGCCAAAAGTAACTGCTGGTGAAATCTTAATTCTTTGTCCAGACTGACAAACAGGTGGTTTTTTTAAAAAAAGATTTATTTATTATTTATTTATCATATTTATATGCCGCCCATGTCCCAGAGGACTCTGGGCGGCTCACAATAGTAACAAACCAAAACATTTACATAAAACATTTTTATAAATACAATAATAAATAATAGGCTAAAATAGAATTTGAAATCTAATAAAACTAAAAATTAGAGAAGGTTTAAATGTTAAAACAGTAAAAACTGTAAAAATCAGTTAAAATTATTAAAAACGGAAAACCCAGGCCACTCAGCTGATCTTCTCGAAAAGCCATGTTTTCAGACCGCGACGGAAGGAGAGGA